>CM076988.1:2031204-2114631 GCA_039105355.1 Benthosema pterotum
CATCTAGTCAAACCCGATTCAGAAGAGCAGAGGGAGAGGACAGAACAGGACGTCTTGCCTGTTCGTCCACCAAACCAAGAGAGAGAGCACATCTGGTCTGTTCACTGTCCTCACTCAGTGGGGGAGTTTGACTCCTCCCTTCCAGTTCACTGGCCATTGGCCATGGGGTCCATGTCTGTGTGTAGGGGGGGTTCAGCAGCCCCTCCTTTTTCCTCCTGCTATGTCTCTACTTTTCTCTAACTTCCCTTAGTGACTAATTGCAAAACATCTGATCATGGATTTGCAAACAAATCGATTCTGGGAACATTTAGATACTAAACACCATATATTAGCCATGCAGAGCTCAGGCAAATATTAGGAGAAGAAATTATTTACATATCAATTCAACATGCTATGTACAGTGTATAGTTAAGGTTCATAAGATAGCATACAAATATATATATACTGTATTTGTGCTCCAGACATGTAAAATGTGCACAGTTTCATCTGTGTGGTATTGTTCATGAAGTAGGGGCACAGAAAGTGAATACTGAAGTGTCCATTTTCTTGAGTTCCTATCCTGCATTCCAAAGGGTCGTAAAACTGATTAGCACCCTCCATCCTTCTCTGGGGGAGGGCATTGCCTCTGTATTATCCATGTCCGTGTTCAGGCCTCACGCTACATATCCCCCCTTGGCCTCAAGGTCGTGAAGAAACGAAACGTTGAGTCTATGATCCTTGAGGGCACAAAGTACAAAGTGAGAGCATGGACATGGCACACACAGCATAAACATCACATGTAAAAATGGCAACTCCCTTTCCTTCTAAACTGTTTCTGGGAAATTTCGAACAACCATAAAACATGTTTAAACAAGAAAGAAAAAGGGAATAAAACACAGAGCACAAAAGGAAAGGAATCCTTAGAAATGCACTTAAACTGCTGCAAGTTGTATATATTTACTGTTCTCAATATGATGGAAACGAATATATATATAATAATAATATATGATGACCTAATATATGTACAAACTCAACACACAAGGAAAACAAAAAGAGGAAAATAACATTTTAAGAAAAAAACAACAACAACAACAGATGTTTTAAAACTGCCAAGATTGTTTTAAAACTCCTATAGTTATCAGCAAATTAGGATGATGGCATATTAGTACAGGGGAAGCAAGAAAAATAATATGCTTATAAATATATACACACATGTACAATATATACATAATGCTACAAGAGATGTCAAACTTATTATTATTATTATTATTATTATTATTATTATTATTATTATTATTTTTTTTACTTGAGTGGAAAGCTTAGATATTTGGTTGAGTCTGGCTATAATAATAATAATAATAATAATAATAATAATAAATGTAGGCATGAGAGTAGACTTTTGCATGGAGCAAAAGGCATCATTTCTATATACAGTAGTTGTTCTGATTTTTGTAGGCATGATAGTAGACTTCTGTACATGTAGCAGACGGCATAATTTCTATATACATGCTGAAGGAAATCATCATTTCTATATAGTTGTACTGGCAGATATGTGATTACTCGAGCTACAGTAAAGTATTTGTTATAGCAAACATCTCCCCTTGTCAACTGAAATGGTGACCGTTTACTGCAAAATGTTTGAGTGTAGCTACGACAAAATATTTGCCGCAGACATAATTTGGGTAGAACTATCATGCTGTTAATTCACCAAATGGTAATTAAGATGATCAAGGCATGCAGATCATGTTAATTATCCTATAGGGACTACATTTGACGGTTGATACTATTATTTTAGGTTTGGACAAAACAAAACCGGTAGACTAAAAGAAAAACTAAAACGAAAAAGTAAACACAACAACAACAACCAGTGTATAAGGTGTATAAATCCGTACTCCCCCCTTTGGATTTTTCAATTGACCCACCAGCCACCACAGGGGGTTAAATCTGAAAAATCCACACAAGAGGATGCCACTGTGTTGTTGATTCAGTCATGCATCGATGCCCGCCAGTCATTATCACTCGGCCCTGACTTCTGTCTCGCTGCATAGAGCCGTGCTTTTCTTTGCCGGCGTGATTCCCTAACTTCGTGACTGACTTCTGGGCTCTTATGGCTTCGTTCAGCGAACGATAAGGGCGGGTCATCACGGTCTCTAGCAAATGCTTCCCGTGCCAGACTCCGTAGCTCCCGTATGCTTTTAGGGCATGTTGCCATGTTACTACTGAGTCTGACATCGAGAGGGAAACGCCTGGTGACAGATGGCAATAGGTTGTTAACAAACAGCTGTTTGAACATGACATCCTCCTCCATGTTTGGAGTATTCTTATAGCCGAAAAACGCTTTCATTAGACGTCTATAGAACACGTCAACACCTTCACCATAGAGCTGTTTAACGCCCATGGCCGAGACGAGACCAGGTTGAACACCACAGTCGTCACTGAACTCATCAATAATGACCTGTCGAACCGAACCCCAATCTTGCAGAAATTGTGCCGGCTGTCGTGTGAGACAGGAAAACACCTCACGGTTTGAGGTTAGATGAATAAGTCTGACTTTTGTTTCTACAGTGACAGGCTCATGAGAGCGTAGGCAGTCCTCTATACTATCTAGATAAGCATGAGTGTCTGCACTGCCCGAAACTGGTGGGTTAAAACGGTCAATGTGTTCTGCAAGTATCATTAGGTCGTCATCGTCCAGCGTTTTAGCAAGGAACCTTTGGGGTTCATGCGTCATTTTGTGTGAGTCAAACTCAAACTGACTGGGTGCTGAAGGTGGGCTAGAACATGGTGGGACTGGTCGTGTGCACGCAGTTATGTCTGCTCGTGCTACCACTCTATCTATTGGCAGGGTCATAGCCTGATCACTTGGGTGTACATGCAGTTGCTTTGGTTCTAAAGGGTCAGTGGCAGGGATGTAGGTTTTTGGAAAGGAAACATGGTCCAGCAACCCCTGATGACCACCCAATTCCATTTCCTCAAACTCGTGCTTGGTTAATTTACCCTGCAGTGTTGTGATAAGGTTGTCTCTAATAGTTATAGTGTGTTGTAACTGATTGACTTCTACACTCAGTCTGTCAACATGAGAATTCATTGCCGAGATTGCTTTGGCTTGGTCAGCTAGTTCAGCCTGGATTAGGCTGGACCCACAGCAAAGTTCACCAGTGCATGCTGGTGGTTGACCTCTGACCTCTGCTAGAAGGTTCTGAAAGCATTTCAGTAGAGTGTCATCCATGCTGGTAAATTTATGCTTTTCCAGGGATGCAACCCTGTCCTGCAACTGGATTATGGAGCCCTGAAGCTTACAGAATTCAGCCAGATCACCCCATGGTTGTTTTACTCCAGCCTCCTGCTTCAAAACACCCCCCTGTAACCTGCCAGTGTCATCTTTCCCTGTCGGCAATGGGACAAACTGTGGGCACGCATCCATATCACAACCAACATTCCAAGAACTCTGCAGGTCTGGGTCAAAACGTTCTAGCCAAGCTTCTACAGCATGTGTTATGGCATAGGCCATATTATACAGGAATTTCCTGATCCCTGCGACATCAATGAGAACCAAACACGAGGAAACCACGAATAACACCAACAGCTGATTGAATAAATCCAGGTAGCTGAGTGCCTTCTCAGACATATTGGCAGTGTTGCTAAAATCTTCTTATTTTAGAAAAGTTCTCTAACAACAGATCTCTAAAATCTGCAAAGTTGTAAAATGGGCTGCCAAAGTGTTGTCTATTAATCTTGTTCCAAAAATGTAATTTATCTCACAGGGCGGATCAAACACCTACAGTGTACCACTTGTTAACAACTTGTGACTTTTGGTAGTCAGTCAAGTTTTTTTTTTTTTTTTTTTTTTTTTTTTTTTTTTTTTTTTAAATGACACTAATTCTAAAATAGATTGCTCAACAATTAAAATCTAAATTTTGACCATACTTTAATTTACTTGAATGCATGCACTAGCTAGCAGGGTTAACAAGAGGTACATTTGCCACTGAAGCGAAATTCAAATTTGGAAATGCAAGGAGGGCAGTTCGCTTTACTTTTGCAGCCTACACAGTGAGCCCTAGGCTGGCTGTGTAAGAAGGAAGAACTGGCACACAAGAGCAGCAGGCCAACTAATGCTCAGACCCCCCCTTGCCATTCACCTAGATGCAGGGTGATGAAAGAGGTGAAGGGGTGGGGGTCGTTCTACAACCCAGAAATGAGAATGGGACTGGCTATTGATAAGCCCTTTGCCTGTTTCCTGGTCTGGAACCAAGATTGCACTACTCAACCTCTTTTGGAATGATAGATGATGACTGACACGGTTGACAGTTGCCAGTCAACACACACTTCTAACTTGTGTAAAGTTAATGTATTCGTGACAACAGTGATAATTAGGTGTTACAGTATGGACAAATAGTTGCTAAAAAGCAATGCCAGACTACTGGTATGGATTCAACAAATGTTGATCTGGTTTATGTGTCTGCTGACACACAAGAGGCAGGCCCAAACCCCCCTTTCTGCCCTGATGTGGGTGATAAGGAAGGAGTGGGAGGTCAGGACTGGTGTGGCTCAACTCTTCATGGAGCCAGATTGAGCCAACACTGCTAAGGCTGTGGTTCAAAACCCCCCTTTTCTCAAATGATTGATAAAGGGGTGTTGCGTGTATGTTGCATGCAGCAACAAAGACAAAATGGAGACCGTTTGTCTGCGCTCTCTGGCAGAATCTCAAATGGTTCCTGTGTCAATTTCACACACAACTGCCTTTCCTACCCTACCAAGATCAGATCATTAACTTGTTAAACATTTTGCCAGGCCAAGGTAACTTCCAGCCAGCAATGATGTCATACATGTACTCACAAATAAAATAAAAATAAAATAATACTATGTTACACCATACTGCCACTGGAAAACATAAAGGGTTTACATCTATCTATAAACCAGGGTTTTCACAGTTTTACTTGTATTCACCAACAGATTTGCAGTGATGTCTATTGGCGTAGGTATACTTCATTAGTCATAGACCAATAGCTAATATACTCTAGAGGAAGTGGGATAAAAACTCACATTTGTGGGAGAGGGGCACACATGCACTAATGTCAGATCAACTTAATTCAACACAGATATGGATCTAATGTGTCAATTTAAGGATCTTTGACAGTTCTAGTCATGATGAAACTCACACCCTTCAGATTATGAGACGGATGTTATCCTAGGTAGCTCTCATATCTAGCAGCTAAATAAATTCTCAACAGTTACTACACCATGCCTCTTCGGGAGAATTAGTTTATATTATTGTTATTATTATAGTGCTTGCTTTAAAAACGACCGATTTTATTCCGGTTTTACTGGTATTTTAGATTTCACTCTTCTACCACTAACCAGATATTGATCAACTTAAATCACTGGGAAAAATAATACAAATAATAATAAAATAAAATAAATAACAGCCGTATTAGGCCTATATTATTAGCGTTGTCATGGTGGTTATTATTTCTATTATTACCCGTATTATTATTATTACCCTTATTATTATTATATAAAAAAAAACTTGTATGTATGATTTCAATATCTCATTGTTCACAGTATGTACAGCTGGAATAAGAGTCTGCCCCACGTTGGGCGCCAATTATGTAGTGTTTATGAACAGGACATAATATTTCAATATTAATTTTCCATATTTACGAAATTATGAAAATATTAATATTGAAACATAATGAGATTATATTGCTCACGTCACTGTTAATGTAACATGAGTTCTTGGACAGACTAGCAATAAATACCCCATCTGTACAATTTGTAAACCATGAGATAGAAAACACAACAACTTCTTAATAAAAATAATCAATTTATTAAATGTAAAATAAATTGGTATAAAACATCCTAAAATGGACGGCAGGATTAAATGACGATCATAGCAAGGTCGTGTGTATTGTCAGGTAATGGTGCAGACAAAGAAAAGAGACACTTGAAAATAAAAGCAATAAAAGGTTTGAGAAACAGCAGATCTACAACTTCTCTACTCTGCCTGCTAACCTGGGGGTTGCCATTCCACATGTAACGTGATATGCTTGCCTGTGTGTAGGAGGAGGAGACAGCCATGTGGTGGCAGCCATTAGCAGGCCTGTGGTGATAGTCAGGAGTAGTTGCAGTAGCTGGCGGCGGCCATCTTGGGAAGGAGAGTGGACAGTTAGAGGTGCAGGCCTCCAGGCAGTTTATACCCGGTCAGTGTCAGCTCTGCGTCCTTGGTGACGCCGGCTTGGATTGGAGTTGGCTCCTTGAAGGCTGTCGTGTAGGCGATGGGTGTCTTGTCTTCGCTGTGGCGTTGAGAGGAGCACCGTTCTGAGTCTCTGAGGGTTGGCTGGTTGAGGCGTTGAGGTCTGCTCAGAAGTTCTTTGGTGTGGGGACATGCAGTCAAACCCGGACTGATGAGCGATGAGGAGACTCAGTGTCTTATCCTCAAACAAAGTCAGTAGTGCTCTATGTGGGGGACATTCGTCTGACCCCACAGTCCGACCAAACAGAACCGAGGACGAAACGGGGACATCTAGTCAAACCCGATTCAGAAGAGCAGAGGGAGAGGACAGAACAGGACGTCTTGCCTGTTCGTCCACCAAACCAAGAGAGAGAGCACATCTGGTCTGTTCACTGTCCTCACTCAGTGGGGGAGTTTGACTCCTCCCTTCCAGTTCACTGGCCATTGGCCATGGGGTCCATGTCTGTGTGTAGGGGGGGTTCAGCAGCCCCTCCTTTTTCCTCCTGCTATGTCTCTACTTTTCTCTAACTTCCCTTAGTGACTAATTGCAAAACATCTGATCATGGATTTGCAAACAAATCGATTCTGGGAACATTTAGATACTAAACACCATATATTAGCCATGCAGAGCTCAGGCAAATATTAGGAGAAGAAATTATTTACATATCAATTCAACATGCTATGTACAGTGTATAGTTAAGGTTCATAAGATAGCATACAAATATATATATATACTGTATTTGTGCTCCAGACATGTAAAATGTGCACAGTTTCATCTGTGTGGTATTGTTCATGAAGTAGGGGCACAGAAAGTGAATACTGAAGTGTCCTTTTTCTTGAGTTCCTATCCTGCATTCCAAAGGGTCATAAAACTGATTAGCACCCTCCATCCTTCTCTGGGGGAGGGCATTGTCTCTGTATTATCCATGTCCGTGTTCAGGCCTCACGCTACACATGTATGGTAACCATGTTTCAACAAATCCCTGGTGGTGGAACACATTGGTAGCCTGGACATTTTGCATGGAGAACAAAACATTTTCACCCATTTTAGGCAGCCCTTTTGGGAGAGCCAGCAAAATCATTTTGCGCCCGCAACGGCGGGTGCCTGTTGTCACAAACGGGTGCCCGTTTTCACAAACGGTCGCCCTACCATTTTCACAAACGGGCGACCGTTTTCACAAACGGGAATATTACTTTACCTTATTAACATATTACTTATTAATTATTACCTTAATTTCAATGCAATATATTATATTACAGTATTACTGTCTGAGCAAGTGTAATATATTAATATTACTATTACATATTATTTATTTATTTATTTATTTATTTATTTATTTATTTATTTATTTATTTATTTATTTATTTATTTATTTATTTATTTATTTATTTATTTATTTTACAAAATATATACTGGTAAATGCGGTAATTAAATATTTAGTGTCACTATTAATCAAATATTACATAGGCCAGTGGCATACCTACAATAAAGCACATTTGGCTATCTGGCCAAATCCATATGAAATCAACTTGGGGAAAAAAAAATCACTCCTGAATAAATAATTTGATGACAAATTATAGAAAATAAGTAATTATTTAACTTCTGCAGTTGTCAAGATAATGCGAGTTTTCCAAAACGTGCCAGTTTTCGAAAACGGGCGCCAGGCGCCCTATTATCTTGACAACTGCAAATATTCAGATGAATATTTTAACTCTTGAGGGTGTAAAAATGAAACCAAATGGACCCGCAAGGGTCCATTGGGTTTCATTTTTACGCTCTCAAAGAGTTACATCTGGTTAACCAACTGGTGGGCCGGTCCGGGCCAAATTTACGCAAAAAGAAATAAAAAAAAAAAAAAAATGACGGGGCCGAATTTTTGTCGCAGTCCAGCCCTGGTCTCTAGTAGGGATGTCACGGTATCCGGTATTACAAGTAATACCGGTATGGGACCACAAAACCGGTACTTTGCCCACCGAATGTACCGAGCGTAAACATGAAACCAAATGGACCCTTGCGGGTCCATTTGGTTTCATGTTTACGCTCTCAAGAGTTAAAGTATTCATCATGAAGTCTACACAACTAGAGAATGTAGAAGATTAATGGTCATTTTGATCTGTATGTTTGACTGTTTCGTTTCCCAAATCCAGCCTGGAATTGTGGACAAAAAGCAAAAGAAATCTATGGTTTTTGGTCTGTGGGGGCTAAAATGTCATCATATATGTTATTTATTACTCATGTTGATTGAGTATTTGGCCTGCATGTGCCAGGACTCCGAGGCCAAACTATAAAACCGATAATACCGGTATCAAAGCAAACTATAAAACCGGTATTGAGATTCTTACACCGTGACATGCCTGGTCTCTAGCATACCTTCAGATTGACGATGGGCAGCCCGCCGCGGTCCGCCTTGCGGACGATGCTCTGCAGGTCCTGGAGCTTGGAGGACAGGAAGGCCCGGAACGTCCCCGTCAGGCCGATGGCCCGCGCCTGGGTGAAGCACATGTAGTCTGCCCCGCGGATGCCCCGCATGGACCCCGTCTGGGCACTGTTCAGGGCCATCATGTGGAGCTGGAGGGACAACAAGACATCCATGATTAACCCTTTGTGTCCTGTCTAGATTTCTCGTTTCTGAATGACATAATATTCAAAGATTTGCACCACGTTTTCACGACTTTTCAAAAATAGCAGAGATACAAGCTCATAGCGCGCCACCGAGTGGCGCGCTATGAGCTTGTAGATCTGCTATTTTTCAATAGTTAAAACATAATGCTTAGAACACCAAAACGCGTTCAGTACACTAAGGGTCAGATTCTAGTTTCTGATGCTACTGTCGATTCTAGTTCCTCATGCCAGATTCTATTCCCCCACGGTAGATTCTAGTTCCTCTCAGTAGACTGTAGTTTCTGAAGTTAGATTCCAGTTTCTGACACTAGATTCTAGTTCCCGACACTAGATTCTAGTCCATCAGATTCTAGTTTCCGATGCTACTGTAGATTCTAGTTCCTCATGCCAGATTCTAGTCCCCCACGGTAGATTCTAGTTCCTCTCAGTAGACTGTAGTTTCTGAAGTTAGATTCCAGCTTCTGACACTAGATTCTAGTTCCCGACACTAGATTCTAGTCCATGACACTAGATTCTAGTTCCTGACACTAGATTCTAGTTCCTGACACTAGATTCTAGTCCATGACACTAGATTCTAGTTCCTGACACTAGATTCTAGTCCATGACACCAGATTCTAGTCCATGACACTAAATTCTAGTCCCTGGCACGAGATTCAAGTTTTTCTCTGGAAAAATCTCTTTCTGTGTCAGTGATGCTTGACATATTTCATAGGAAGGACCCCCAGAAATATCTATTATTTGGCTGCAGAACCTCATCTAAAAACATGTTGTTCTAGGGATCCCCCAGAAGCAAAGATTTGAGTTAAAAATGTTTGCTTCCGAATTTTCACAATTTTTCAAAAATAGCAGAGCTTGTAGATCTGCTATTTTTCAACAGCTGAAACATGCGTTTTGGTGTTCAACGCATTACGTTACACTTTATGAGCTTGTATATCTGATATTTTGGGGGGAAAAATTGTGAAAATGATGCGTAAATCTAAGAATATATTCTATTTGACACCTGATTGTAGTTTCTGACTCTACCTTTTTTTAATAAGTCAGAGGTTAAGTTTAGGTTCAGGCATAGGTTTTACTGACGTTAAGTCTAGGGCTAAGGTTTAGGCTTAGTTGAGACTGATAAAAAAAAGTCTGGGTTTGTGAGCTTTAAAAACAGTTGCAAAATGATCTCTCGGTCTCTCCTTGGGAGTGATACCAACACAAAACCAAGTTGACCCGTAACTGAAAGGCCCCATTTGCTTTCATGTTACAATCTCAATGGACTAAATGGCTTCATAATTTAGGTTTGCTGCTCTCTTTGTCATTGTACACAAAACGTATGAGAAATGCTATAGCATATATTTAAAAATGGCACATTTTAGAAATCCATGCAAAAGTATATCATCAAGACCGTTTTGCAGGGGCGGATTGGCACATATTTTCCCACCGGGACAATTTTGCCTTTGCCAGGCCACCCTGGGGGGGGGCAGCTGGTTAACCAGATGTAACTCTTTGAGAGCGTAAAAATGAAACCAAATGGACCCTCAAGAGTTAAAATATTCATCATGTGAATTAGCCCAACTTAGTCTACACAACTAGAGAATGTAGAAGATTAATGGTCATTTTGATCTGTATGTTCCAGGCGAGCATCTAGTGCATTCTAGTGCATTTTGGAAGTGCCACTAGTGCATTTTGGATCTTGTCCAGGCCACTAGGTGGCGCAGGCCACCGGGAAAACTCCCTGTACTCCAGATGGCCAATCCGCCCCTGCCGCTTCGCAACGGACCCAGCACGAGTCCCCTCCACTCACCGAAGGCCCCGAGGTGTGGTCATGGGCCGCCCGCTCGGGCTCCTCCGGCGGGGGCCTGGGGGGTCGCCGCTGAGGGGTGACTGGGTAGCGTCCGTCCGGGTAGACCGGCCGCTCCAGGGGAGCCTCGGGGTGATGCCGCCGAGGGTCCGGGTGGTTCAGCCGCTCGGTGAAGCTGGGGTAGCGCGGGTCCGTGGGCGCCGGGTACTGCGGGTCCGGCAGCGTGGGGTACCTGCTGTCGGGCTGGGGGTGGTGCGGAGGCACCTGAGGAGGAGGCGGCGGAGCGTAGCGGTCGTCCTCCGGCTGAGACGGGTACCTGGTGCATGTCATTGTGTATTTAAACCCATTGTGTCTAGATTTCTAGTTTCAGAATAACATAATATTCAAAGATTTGCACCACTTGGTGGGGCGCTATGAGCTTGTAGGTCTGCTATTTTTCAACAGCTTAAAAACACCAAAACGCGTTCAGTAAACCCATTGTGTCCTGTCTAGATTTCTAGTTTCTGAATAACATAATATTCAAAGATTTGATCTACAAGCTCATAGCGCGCCACTGAGTGGCACGCTATGAGCTTGTAGATCTGCTGTTTTTCAATAGTTAAAACATAATGCTGTCTAGATTTCTAGTTTCTGAATAACATAATATTTCAAAGATTTCACGTTTTCACGATTTTTCAAAAATAGCAGAGATACAAGCTCATAGCGCGCCACTCGGTGGCGCGCTATGAGCTTGTAGATCTGCTATTTTTCAATGGTTAAAACATAATGCTGTCTAGATTTCTAGTTTCTGAATAACATAATATTCAAAGATTTGCACCACGTTTTCACGATTTTTCAAAAATAGCAGAGATACAAGCTCATAGCGCGCCACTCGGTGGCGCGCTATGAGCTTGTAGATCTGCTATTTTTCAATAGTTAAAACATAAAGCTTTTGTGTCCTGTCTAGATTTCTAGTTTCTGAATAACATAATATTCAAAGATTTGCACACCACGTTTTCACGATTTTAGATAGAACAAAAAAAAAAACATGGTTTACAAAAATCTTCACGAAATTCAGTAAACTAGATTGTGCTACATAACTACATACACTAACCTGGGGTCCGGTTGCTGGGGCGGGTACCGGTGGTCTGGGTACTGGTGGTCCGGTTGGGGCTGGTACCTGTGGTGAGAGATTAGAGACCGATCAGGGCTTTTGTTTTTTTGTTTTTTCAATCACCGATTAGGGTAAAATCTAAAAGACCGATAGACCAGGGGTTTTCAACCTTTTTGACACCAGGGACCACCATTTATTCAGAATTTGAGCCACGGAGGACCACCATTTGATGACATTTTAGCCCCAAAGACCTACAACTTTTCGTTTTGTTCACAATTCCAGGCTGGATTTGGGAAACAAAACAGTGTAGACTTCTTATTTAAATAGTGCTAATTCAGGTGAATATTTTAACTCTTGAGAGTGTGAAAATGAAACCAAATGGACCCTTGCGGGTCCATTTGGTTTCATTTTCACCCTCTCAAGAGTTACATCTGGTTAGCCAATTTTCCATCATTTAGCCTGGGGACCACCAGGAAGGTTCAAGGTTCAAGGTTCAAGGTAAACTTTACTGTCCCCAGGGGAAATTTGTCTTGGGTTTTCACCCTCGCAACAGACATACATAGAACAAAAAGACAACAAAATAGACAACATTAAACAAGTGCACACAGTGTAAAAATCTGGCCTCTTACATTCACTGATGTTTCAAAGCTTCGTTCAACATTTTAATTGACGCAGGTACAAACGATTTTTTAAACCTGATGTACTTCCACTTAGGTTCCTTGTACCTTCTCCCTGAGGGCAGAAGTATGAACTCATGATTTAAAACATGGGTAACATCACTGACAATTTTGTTAGCCTGTTTTAAAGTGGTCTGCTCATAAATAGACTGCAGAGAGGGGAGTTGTCTAACTCCTATGATCTTCCCTGCTGTCAGGGATTTTGGTCGATGTTTTTTTCCAATCACCAATTAGTGTAAAATCTAAAAGACCTTTGATACGATTATTATGATTTTAGTTTTAAACCTAAATTACATAACATAACTAAGGCTGTTGAATGATTAAAAAATGATCAGATTAATCATAGCTTCAAAATAAATGTAATCATGATTAATCATCATTCGAACGATGTCCAAAATGTTTTCCTGTACAGGATTTGAACATTTAAAAAAAGAAACAGAATCTGGGAGAAAAAAAGATCCATTTATCTTTTAAATATTTATAGATCCCTCGAGCTATACTCTATGGCTCTAGTTACAGGGAGACACACTGCTATATGTCTCCGTAAAACCATGCTCTACCCATTTTTTTATTCCCCCAATGAGAAAATGCTCAGTGTGCACATGAGTTAATTGCGTTATAAAAAATCATCAGATTTTCAATTGAACTGGTGGTTGTACCATTTATGTGCATTCATAGGAACTGTCAAGAATCGGCTGCCCCTTTTTTCGATTATATATATGTTTTTTCCCCCTCCGATACAGACAATCGAAGCATATCGAAGCCCATAATTGGCCCGATCAGGGGCGGATGTAACATTTCCCAACTGGGGGGGCAGAAGAAAATGGTAAGGGGGCAGTTTTATCGAAGCTGCCCTCTTGAAGCCGCACCCATACCATTTTCAGTAGTGTTTCAAATACTTTTAAATATAAGCACTGAAATATCTTGGGTTGTTTTGTATGCTATCATGTTTGGTGGGGCAGACTGGGCATTTAAGGGGGCATTGCCCCCCCATGCCCATGCCTAGATCCGCCCCTGGGCCCGATGCCGATACAAATGGGTCCAGCGCTATACCTGTGATCCGGTTCTGCAGGGTATCTGTGGTCTGGATGTGCTGGATGTTCCGGCTGCGGGGGGGAGGGGTAGCGTGGTTCCACCGGGCTGTAACCGTCGTCGCGTCCTCGCGGCTCGTCGGTGGGGTGCGGTGCGTAGTGCTGGGGGTCGTAGGGGACCACCGGCGGGGGTTCCACCGCCGCCACCTCGTTACCCTGCGAAAAAAAAGACCACATGCATGGCGACAGGCATCGATGTGAATCTAATGCACGCTACAATGCCCCCTAATTGCCCAGTCTGCAGCACCAAACACGATGCAAGGCATGCAAAACAACCCAAGATATTGCAAATTAAAGTGCCTATATTTAAAATGATGTGAAACACTACTACTGCTACTAACTAACTACAGCTGTGTCACCACTAAACCAACAGCATTTCATCATTGAAAACAGAAAACTCTCTGAGTCAGACCTTTAGCTTTATGCATGCTGCGTGTCTGTTGCAACTTCAACAACAACTGGCGTTATTATTGATGCTTTACTTGACTAATAAAAGTCCTGTAACCGAAAATGGTATGGGTGCGACTTCATCGCCCGTGGCGCGAAGCGTCACGTGGCGAAGCGTCACGTGCGATGATGCCGCACCCATACCATATCCAACTATTAGTCCCAGCGCATCGTCTGATAAAGATCCCGTTGCTGGCTTTCATTTGGAACAGAATTGTCGCGACAACTTTTTTTTTTTGTCCCATTCGCACCCATTCAATCCAATGCATTCAAACGCCTCTCCTGAGAATCTGCCCCTGAATGTCGTTTGCGTATGGGTAAATCAACTAGGGCTAGACGTCACTTCCTGACTTTTGACCCGGAACTTTTTGCTCAGATCGTCAGAGGACAGGTTAGTCAAGACACCAGAAACAGCATGACGTCATCGCACATGCTGTTTAGGAGATCTGGCGCTTCAAAATAAGGGTTTTTACCAAATCCACTGGCTTGAGCCGTGGCATAGGGCAGAAAAGGACGCACACGCGATCACAGTCTATGTGTTAATAGCGAGATAAATGCAAAGATGAAACTGAATGCATTCAAAACTAATTGCATCATTAAAGCTCAGTTTCCTGTTCTACAGTATGATCTTCACCAAGCATCGCTTTCGTAACAAAATGAGAAAGTAATGTACGAAAGTAAAACACAATCAGTTCCATTCATGGTGTGTGCAATATATCAGAGGGCCAGTTGTAATAGTAAATAAATATCATCCCACGGGCTGAAAATAATTCATTTACATGCCTGATTTGGCCCCTGGGCCTTGAGTTTGACATGTGTAGTGTATATTATTACTAAAGAAACTCACCTGATCACTGGACAAGGGAATGTAGGGCCCGAGCTGAGAAAAGAACAAAACAAGAGTGAAATCAGTGGAAATAAATACTTAAGTACTTTTGAGGTGTTTGCATATTACTTGAGCAATACCAATTCCCAATACTTTTACTTCTACTCAGAAAACTCTAGTAACTAATTGTAATAACTAGCACTGGTTACCAGTAGTTACTAGAAATGGGACATTTTGCTCAATGACTACTTTTGTCCTGATGCCACTACAAGTGCTCAAGTGCTTTTTGATTTCCGGACTATGACTTGTAACAGCAGTGTTGTTGGAATGTTTTGTAGGATGCTAAACTCCCTCCCACTCCCTCCCACCCTCCCACTGTGCACCCCCCCCACGCTGCCACTCCTCCCCCTCCCACGGTGGGGGTGCACGCGCACACACGCACACGCTGAACTCCCTACACACACATGCACACGGACGTTGGACTTTCAACTACCCACCACCCCTTACACATGCACACACATTCACGCACATGCACGCACTCACACATGGTCAAACACACACATACAACCGAAGGACTGGATCGAACTGCTGCTATCCTATCCTATCCTATCTTGCACATGTATACCTCACCTCATAGTAAGCTATGTGTTGTTGTTAGTTGTTTGTTAGTTGTTTGTTTTAGTTGCAGCTATGTAATCTCGTATATAGCTTTAGATTTTTAGTTGTAGTTTCTAGCTGTAGCATACTGTAGTCTCTAGTAGTAGTTTCTAGTAGTTGTATATATGTCCTGTCTGTTAGCTTCACTACTGCCACTTTATCACACCTGGTTAGCCAAGCACCTTCACCTCAAGTTAGGTGTACAGTTTGCACTTTACTGGTCTGCTGCACTATTGTTGTCTCGTCCATATATTGTCTCGACCTTGTCTTATTGCACTGTCTATTGTCTTGACTTTTGTCTTACTACACTGTCTTGTCTATTGCACTGTGGAAAATGGAAACGCTATTTCATCCCTGTATATGTCCTGACATACACTGGAGTGACAAATAAAAACCTTGAAAACCTTGAATGTTTTGTTTCCCAAATCCAGCCTGGTATTGTGGGACAAAAGCAAATGAAATCATTAATTTTGGGGTCTGTGGGGCTAAAATGTCATCAAATGGTGGTCCGTGGCTCAAATTCTGAATAAATAGTGGGCCCTGGTATCAAAAAGGTTGAAAACCACTGTGTAAATAGAGTACATTTATACACTGTTTTACTCAAGTCGTTTTACTTGAGTAAAACAAGTGATTCTAATGTATACAGCAGTATGTTTACAGCAGTACTGTACTGTTGTACCTGCACTTGGCGGACTCCGTCTCGTACTCTCATGTAGAGGTCCGTCTGTTCCTGGACGTACACCAGCGTTCCTTCTGCTTGGCTCCTAGCGGTGGCTGCCATGGTGTGGTAGCTCCTCAGCACCAGCACCTTGGGGAAAAACAATGTAGGCATTTAGCCAGTGTTGCCAACTTGGCGCATTTGTCACTACCGGTATATTTAGCTTTTTTTCCAGACCCCCCCTAGCGCCAAAATTAGTGAAAAACCCCTGGCGGAAAATCTAGTGCTTTTTTTGCTGGTGAGTTGGGGCAAAATCGTATGACAGGCGCCAGAGATGAAACTCTCGTTTTTCACCATTTTTCCTTCTATGACAGTGCAGTTCAAACAGTTGGTTAACCAGATGTAACTCTTTGAAAGCGTAAAAATGAAACCAAATGGGCCCTTGCGGGTCCATTTGGTTTCATTTTTACACTCACAGGAGTTAAAAATATTCATCATGTGAATCATCCCAAGTCTACACACCTTCAAGTCTACACACCTTCAAGTCTACACACCTTCAAGTCTACACACCTTCTAGCACATTCTAGTGTAATTTGGAAGTGCCACTAGTGCATTTTGGATTTTGGGAGTTGGCAACACTGCATTTAGCAGACGCTCTGAATCCAGAGCAAGAACATGAAACACATCAAACACATCGCAATAGTCAGCATGAATCTAACAGTGGAATATTTACAGTATATAATGTACTCTATGTACTGTATATACACGGTAATCCCTCCATCTGGTCCTTGGGCCTGCCCCCAGGGTCTCCTCGCAGTGGGAGGTGCTCGAGAGGCATCCTAACCAGATGCCGAAACTACCTGCAGCTGACTCCTTTCCAGGCGAAGCTGCTGCATTGGCTCTAATGAACTAACCAACCTATTTCTAAGGGAGATGCCTTCAAAATAGGATAGCAGAAATGTATAATGTTCCCTATTATATATTCATTATACATACATACATTATAGAGTCCTATATCTACATAAAATGCTATCTAAATTACAGTACATAAGTCGAGACTTTGCATATACCTGTAAGGTTCCAGAGGCTAGGGTGCTACAAGGCTAAGATGAAGACTTGGGATTTCATTGGAAGATTGGGAGTGAGACTGTAGTTCTGAATGCCTTGGGAAGTTAATGTCATTGTTTTGGAGGTAGAGTTTGGGACGTGTGGAGCGTTGAAATGCTACTATACTTCCAGCTGATCTGAGCAATCAGGGGTTGACACTAAGGTCTCTGAGGCACTTGCCCATCGGGCAAGTGCAAGTCAGGTTCTACTTGCCCTCAGGTCATGGTCACTTGCCCCCCAAAAATATATTGTAAATTTTGCATTTAAGTTTACTTCCTACTTGGGTGCTTGGGTTCCAGGTGGTCCCCAGTTAAGTTGGTTAACCAGATGTAACTCTTGAGAATGTAAAAATGAAACCAAATGGACCCTTGCGGGTCCATTTGGTTTCATTTTTACGCTCTCAAGAGTTAAAATTCATCATCTTAATTAGCCCAGGTCTACACTGTAGAAGATTAATGGTCATTTTGATGTGTTAATTTGCCTGTTTTGTTTCCCCAAATCCAGCCTGGAATTGTGGATATCTAGAAAGCAGTGAAAGACACAGAGGCAGTGTGCAATGACTGCCTTCAAGACAAATTTATCTTTTGTTGTGTTATAGTGCACTAAGTTGCACACTTGCCCGATCGGGCAACCAGGTAGCAGTCTTCACTTGCCCCACCATTTTTTTTAACTTGCCCCGGGCAAGCGGGCAAGTGTTAGTGTCAAGCCCTGCCTGTAAGGTTCCAGAGGCTAGGGTGCTACAGGGCTAAGATGAAGAGCTGGGATTTCAGTGGAAGATTGGGAGTGAGACTGCAGTTCTGAATGCCTTGGAAAGTTAATGTCATTGTTTTGGAGGCAGAAGTTTTGGGGGCAGAGTTTGGGACGTGTGGAGCGTTGAAATGCTACTATACTTCCAGCTGATCTGAGCAATGCACGCCAACACCATGAAAGCCCTGTTTGGCTTTTGAATACAACAAACTGATAATGATAAACTCACTCCTGATGATGATCCTGGGTGTCCGGGCGGTCCGGGGGGACCTGGGGGTCCTGGGATAGTGATGGCTAAAGCAATACAAAAGTTACATCGATTCGTCAACAGAGTTCATATCACAGCGGATAATAATTTAAGAGAAATATATGTACTGTCTGTACATGTGATGTGTGTTTAACCCATTGTGTCCTGACCCTCGATTCGACTTTCTGACACCAGATTATACAGTAGTTCCTGACACCAGATTATACAGTAGTTCCTGACACCAGATTATACAGTAGTTCCTGACACCAGATTATACAGTAGTTCCTGACACCAGATTATACAGTAGTTCCTGACACCAGATTATACAGTAGTCCCTGACACCAGATTATACAGTAGTCCCTGACACCAGATTATACAGTAGTCCCTGACACCAGATTATAGCTGCAGCAACATTCTAGCTTTTGACACTAGATTCTACAGTAGTTTCCGACACTAGATTCTAGTTATTGACACTAAATTATAGTTTCTGATGCTAGGATCTACTTTTTGACACTAAATTATATAGTTTCTGGCACTAGATTCTAATTTTTCTGAAAAAAATTTGTGTTCCTGTGTCAGTGATGCTCAACATATTATTTCAAGTCAAGGACCACCAGAATTTTCCATATTTAGGGGATCACCCCAGAAGCAAAAAAAAAAATTGAGTTAAAAATGTTTGCTTCCAAAATAACGTATTCAGTGATTTGCAGCACATTTTCACTTTTTTTCCCCCAAAAATAGCAGAACTACAAGCTCATATCGCGCCACTCGGGGGCGCGATATGAGCTTGTAGATCTGCTATTTTTCAACAGATAAAACACCAAAAACGCGTTCAGTACACAAAGGGCTCAAAATAAGGGTTTAAATAAAGGCTCACTCTGAGTGCCCCTGTACGGTCCCGGGAGCGACCCTCCCGGGGGTCCGGGCGGCCCGGGTGGGCCGGGATGTCCGGGATGCCCCGGGTGCCCTGCTCCTGGAGCACCGGGTGGGCCCTGGGGCCCCGGTGGGCCCACGACGGACTCGCCTGGGGGTCCCTGAGGGGTACAAAAAGAACCGATATCGTGGAATGGAAATTACAATATTTTCATTGGTAAATTATACAAATAACATACCACAGAGACACGGTATTATTGGCTCATTTACTATTTTTGGGGTGATATCTGACAAAAGTGAAAGTGACCTTAGATTAACTATGTCTACCTCTATTTTTATGTCTAATTAACAAGGTCTTGTTTTACGGGACATGCAATATGTTCACATGTTTAATGGCCATTGACAGTGATGGGCAAGTTACTGGGAAAATGTAGTATGCTACACTACTTGTTACTTTTGAAAAAAATGTAGATAAGCTACACTACAAGCTATCCCCAGAAAATTGCAGCAAGCTACACTACAAGCTACACGACAAAAGTAGCTTGCTACATCAACACTACATAAATACACATATACACACATAAATACACATCTCAACTTAATGTACAAGTTTCTAGTTTCTAAAATGTGTGCGGGAAAATGTAGTCAAAGCTACTTTCCTTGTTACTTGAAAAAAAGTAGTGTAGCTTCACTACAAGCTACTCGAAACAAGTAGTGTAGCTTCACTACAAGCTATTCCCAGAACAAATGTAGCAAGCTACACTACAATCTACGGGAAAATGTAGTTAAGTCCTGTGTCCGTCTGAGGACGGAATTAAGTAGCACAATCTCACCACCGGATGTCAGAGTTGCACCACGTACTTTGCATGGATGTCAATTTAGTTCATTGTCAACATTTAACATGAAATTTATGCAGGGTGAAGTTTATAAAAGGAAATCTTTGTCAATGACTAAAAAAAGCCACACATTTAACGTGTCAATAGCAACAATCATGTTTTTGGTTAAAATCTTACCGGAGGCCCGGGGACACCACTTCCACCTCCGTATCGGGGGTCATAGTACCCTCCTCCAGGCTCACCTTTGTCCCCTTTATAACCTGCGTCACCACGCTCCCCTTTCATCTCATTCTGGTGGACAAGCACACGACAACACTCAGTCAAATGGGCACCAAGTTGAAATTAGTCAAAATATCACGTAGAGACCATGAAAATAACTAATAACCAGTGTTGCCAACTTGGCGCATTTGTCACTATATTTAGCTTTTTTCAGACCCCCCTAGCGCCAAAATTAGTGAAAAACTCCTGGGGGAAAATCTAGTGCTTTTTTACTGGTGAGTTGGGATGAAATTGATTGACAGGCGCCAGAGATAAAACCCTCATTTTTCACCATTTTTTCCTCCTATGATATTGGTTTTCAACTAGTGGTCCCCAGGATAAAAGGATGAACAGTTAGTTAACCAGATGTAACTCTTTGAGAGCGTAAAAATGAAACCAAATGGACCCCTCAAGAGTTAAAATATTCATCATGTGAATTAGCCCAACTTAGTCTACACAACTAGAGAATGTAGAATGGTCATTTTGATCTGTATGTTCCAGGCGAGCATCTAGCGCATTCTAGCGCATTTTGGAAGTGCCACTAGTGCATTTTGGATTTTGGCAGTTGGCAACACTGCTAATAACAAATTACAGTCAGTCTCATTGGAACCGCATTCTTATTTACATCCATGTTTCGGTACCAGGCAGGGTAGAACTAGAAGAATTTGCTGTTTACCTTGAAGGTGTAAATGTCAAAATTTGTGGTAAGACCTAGAACAGACAAAAACAAAAACTGAACACATTGAATTTGTCCTATGACTAATTTTTGTGTGATAGACAGGTCAAATACTTGAAATTGAAGTTGAAATTCAAAATGCCAACTTTAATCTTAAAACTAGAATCGGTTAAAGGGGGATTCCACCCATTTTCAAATTTTTCCTGAGAGGATACAAATGTGAACCAAATGGACCCTAGCGGGTCCATTTGGTTCCATTTGTACCCTCTCAGGAAAAATGGGTCTGAAAGAAAAATCGTTAACATGGTGAAGCACATCTTGATGATGTCATCAGATGTATTTCACCATGTTAATGATTTTTTCAGACCTCCATTTTTAGGAAATGCAGAATTGGGGGGGACTTTTTTTTATCATGTCCACACAACATCTCTAAGGTATATTGATGACATACAACCCCAATTCCGTTGAAGTTGGGACGTTGTGTAAAATGTAAATAAAAACAGAATGCATTGATTTGCAAATCGTTTTCGATCTCTATTCAGTTGAATACACCACAAAGACAATATATGTAATGTTCAAACTGATAAACTTTATTGTTTTTTGAAATTATACAATCTTTTGTAAATTGATCCCTGCAACACGTACCAAAAAAGTTGGGACGGGGGCAACAAAAGACTGGGAAAGGTCATGAATGCACAAATAACACCTGTTTGGAACATTCCATGGGTAAACAGGTTAATCTTAAACAGTTTAATATCGTGATTGGGTATAACAGGACCATCCCAGTCGTTCACAATCAAAGATGGGGCGAGGTTCATCACTTTGTGAACAATTCTGTGAGAAAATCATCCAACGGTTTAAAAACAATGTTTCTCAACATTCAATTGCAAGGAATTTGGTGATTTCATCATCTACAGTCCATAATATAATCAAAACCTTCAAAGAATCTGAAGAACTTGCTATACTAAAGTGACAAGGCCGAAAACCAACACAGAATACTTGTGACCTTTGATCCCTCAGGTGGCTCTGCATTAAAAACTGACATCATTGTGTAAAGGATATTACTGTGAGGACTCAGGAACACTCAGAAAACCATTGTCAGTTTACATAATTTGTCGCTACACCTGCGAGTGCAAGTTAAAACTCTACTATGCAAAGCAAAGCCATACATCAGAAAGGTTGGTTTGAAAAACAACCAGAAATGCCTTCTCTGGGTCCACTATCATTAGAAATGTGGACTCATCAGACCACAGCACACTTTTCCACTTTGTGTCTGACCATTTCAAATGATATTGTACCCAGAGAAGGCATTTCTGGTTGTTTTTCTGGTTGTTTTTTCAAACCAACCTTTCTGATGTATGGCTTTGCTTTGCATGGTAGAGTTTTAACTTGCAATCGCAGGTGTAGCAACAAATTATGTAAACTAACAATGGTTTTCTGGGTGTTTCTGAGTGCACACAGTAATATCCTTGACACAATGATGTCAGTTTTTAATGCAGAGCCACCTGAGGGATCAAAGGTCACAAGTATTCTGTGTTGGTTTTCGGCCTTGTCGCTTTAGTATAGCAAGTTCTTCAGATTCTTTGAACGTTTTGATTATATTATGGACTGTAGATGATGAAATCACCAAATTCCTTGCAATTGAATGTTGAGAAACATTGTTTTTAAACCGTTGGATGATTTTCTCACAGAATTGTTCACAAAGTGGTGAACCTCGCCCCATCTTTGATTGTGAACGACTGGGATGGTCCTGTTATACCCAATCACGATATTAAACTGTTTAAGATTAACCTGTTTACCCGTGGAATGTTCCAAACAGGCGTTATTTGTGCATTCATGACCTTTCCCAGTCTTTTGTTGCCCCCGTCCCAACTTTTTTGGTACGTGTTGCAGGGATCAATTTACAAAAGATTGTATAATTTCAAAAAACAATAAAGTTTATCAGTTTGAACATTGAATATATTGTCTTTGTGGTGTATTCAACTGAATAGAGATTGAAAACGATTTGCAAATCAATGCATTCTGTTTTTATTTACATTTTACACAATGTCCCAATTTCAACGGAATTGGAGTTGTATTAAAATGTTGAAAATGGGTGGAGTTCCCCTTTAATCTAACATCCTGAACCTACCTGGAATTCCAGGTATGCCTGGTGAGCCGCGGTCACCTTTGTCTCCTTTAGAAGCTGAAATGGACGCAAACGGAACACAATCTGATCTGGCATTCTATTCATGGGTATTCCTGTGTACTATTCACAGGACAGCATAAGAGTTCAGGTGAAAATGTGCAAGCAATAACACAAGGAAAAAAATATTATCATCATCCAACAACAATATATTGTCTGCAAAGCGAAATAGAGATCAGCCGCTTTGAGGATCAATGGAAACCCATGATTAGAAAAATCAAAGCATGTCAAATCATGCCAGATCAATCTGATTAAAATATCACATTGTTATCGGCTGTGAACACTGAAAATAATGTCACGGAAAAAAAAAAGTTTGTATGCATTGTTCACCCATTCTACCCCATGCAGGCACATCACTGGGGTAAGCTTTGAAGCACAACTTTGCCAGCACTTCAGAGACATCCAGATGATGCTTATTGTAGATGTTTGGCTGCATTTTAAGTAACCCTTGTCGAGCCTGAGGTGCCCACGCTTTTTGGACTTGTGAGCTACTTTCAAAATGACCGGCTCAACAAGATCTAGCAAGATCTAAATGCCCTGACTGCCCCACCAAACATGATGGCATGCAAAACAACCCAAGATACCCAAGAAATTAAAGTGGTTCTAGTTAAAATGATGTGAAACACTACGACTGCTACTGACTAACTACAGCTGTGTCACCACTAAACCAACAGCATTTCATCATTGAAAACAGAAAACTCTCTGAGTCAGACCTTTAGCTTTATGCATGCTGCGTGTCTGTTGCAACCTCAACAACAACTGATGTTATTATTGATGCTTTAATTGCCTAATAAAAGTCCTGTAACTGAAAATGGTATGGGTGCGACTGCATCGCCCGTGGCGCGAAGCGACACGGGCGATGAAGTCGCACCCATACCATTTTCTGTTGCCCCTCCAACATGTTCTCCTGCCCTCCGAAATGGGACATGTTACATCCGCCCCTGACGGTAGGTACAGAATACAGAGTTAAAACTTACCAGGATAGTACCGGGAAACATCCGTGTGACCCTGAAATCAAGCCCAAGAACAATAGTGTCAAAGTGCTCAAAATAATTACTATTACTTTAATTACGATAACTTGAACGAATGTTTCGTTTAGTGTTTGTTTTCTAATGAACATACAGTAGATCTGACGCAGGTCAACTAGTAGTGCATTGTGGGAAGTGTAGTGTGGGAAGTGACAGGCGGCTGGCTCTCTACTTACGGAGAACCTGTCAAGAGGAACGGTCGGTCCAGGGGGTCCCGGGGGCCCGGGTGGTCCTGGGGGACCCTGGGAAAACAAGAGCACAGTGAAACATATTTTAGATATTTGATGTTCATTAATCTGCCGGAACGTCCTTGCTATACAAACCCATTATAACTTAAAACTCCATTTTAACCATGACAGATTATTCGAAAACAACCCATCTTTTTTCTGGTGACTGATATTGTCCTCCTAATACGTGAGAGGACCGTGGAATTGCATCTACAGTTTTCATTTATTTTTAAAATATTTGGGGCATGCCCACCCAAATGAATAAAATAATATTTTAAAAATAATTAAAAAACTGTAAATGAAATTCCACAGCCCTCTCACATATTGGGAGGACAATATCAGTCACCAGAAAAAAGATATAATATGCAGTCGTGGAAAAAGTACTGTGAAGAAAAAGCAAGGTACATAATCTTCAAAAAATATATATATATATTTTCGGGTTGGGAACCGCAGTTTTAACCCTTAGTGTACTGGACGCGTTTTGGTGTTCTAAGCATTATGTTTTAACTATTGAAAAATAGCAGATCTACAAGCTCATAGCACGCCACCGAGTGGCGCGCTATGAGCTTGTATCTCTGCTATTTTTGAAAAATCGTGAATCTTTGAATATTATGTTATTCAGAAACTAGAAATCTAGACAGGACACAATGGGTTTTAACTTACTGGATAGCCATGTCCACCGACACCAGAACCTGAATCTCCCTTCTCTCCCCTCGCCCCGTTCAGCCCAGGACGACCCTACGATGAAGCACCACAGTCACAAGATAGTATTCAGTATGTATTATATCAACATGTTTTTACATTTACTGTACAGTATTTATGGAATTATTTCATTTTATTTTACGCACTACTTATTAGAAATGTTTTTTTTTTATTGAATTTGTGAATCTTTTCTATTTTTTTTCTAAGATAGATAGATAGATAGATAGATAGATAGATAGATAGATAGATAGATAGATAGATAGATAGATAGATAGATAGATAGATAGATAGATAGATAGATAGATAGACAGATAGATAGATAGGCAGACAGACAGGCAGGCAGGCAGGCAGGCAGGCAGGCAGGCAGGCAGGCAGGCAGACAGACAGACAGACAGACAGACAGACAGACAGACAGACAGACAGACAGACAGACAGACAGACAGACAGACAGACAGACAGACAGACAGACAGACAGACAGACAGACAGATACTGTAGATAGATAGATAGATAGATAGATAGATAGATAGATAGATAGATAGATAGATAGATAGATATGCAAATGTTGGAAACAAACAAACAAAAAAAGAAAATTCAAAAATTGGTCTGCCGACCAAACATGGTTTCTGAGACTCACTGCTGTTTTGGAAATGTGTTTCTAGTAAAAAAATAAATAAATAAAACTACTCACTGGTCGACCTGGAAATCCGATTTCTCCTTTGGGGCCGTAAGGCCCAGCCGGACCCTACAGATGACATATATACGTTGTAGATTAAATCAATAACTTTTACCCCATATTGACAATATTTCAACGTGATTAACAGGGCATATATGCTACTCACAGGTGGTCCCACAGGTCCGGGGGGCCCAGGGTCTCCCTGTAGGCAAACACATGATGTTGGTCAAAATAACAATTATTCTCCATTTTCTAATTGTGTGGACTCTTGAAAATTACATAATTCAGATGTTTAAATATAATTTAACTCTTGAGAGCGTTAAAATGAAACCAAATGGACCCGTAAGGGTCCATTTGGTTTCATTTTAACGCTCTCAAGAGTTACAGATCTATAAGGGTCCAAGTGCTGGTGATCTACCTGCACGGCCTGTGTGATCTACTGGTAGATCGCGATCTACCTTATGGGCACGCCTGCTATATAGGCTTTAAATTCTCAATGTTAATTCATCACTCAAATGGAATCAAATGATCCATTAAGCCCAAAGCAAACCAATGATTCGCCATACTTGCAGCCAATTATCCCCAATGACAGTTTAGCAAGGAGTTGCATCGGTGTTGGTTGACCTTACATTGGTTTGGTTTGCGAGGAGTTGCAACTGGCATGGTTTGGGCTTTGAGCAGTACTAGGTGAAATGTGTACAGTACTAGGATTGTTTGCTGGTGTGTAAATTAACTATGGGGATGTGAATGTGTATCACAGTAGTTACAGCACAAATAACAATAGTACTACTACTAGTAGTAGTAGTAGTAAAAGTACTAGTGCTGTTTACCTGGGGTCCTCCCAGCCCACCCAGGTACAGAGGTCTTCCATCAGGCCCCATGATGATGCCAGGCTCTCCTTTCTGACCCTGAACAAACAGAAAAAATAAATAAATAAATAAATAAATAAATAAATAAATAAATAAATAAATAAATAAATAAATAAATAAATAAATAAATAAATAAATAAATAAATAACAGTCTTTGGGGTGAGAAAATGCAAACGGTATACATTGATCCAGCTGTCTTAACGCGTTTTGGTGCTTTAGCTGTTGAAAAATAGCAGATCTACAAGCTCATATCGCGCCACCGAGTGGCGCGATATGAGCTTGTAGTTCTGCTATTTTTGTGAAAAAAACATTATAATTGTGAAAATGTGGTGCAAATCTTTGAATACATTATTTTGGAAGCAAACATTTTTGAGTCATATGTTTGCTTCTGGGGGATCCCTAGAACAACATGTTTTTAGATGAGGTTCTGCAGCTAAATAATAGGTATTTCTGGGGGTCCTTCCTATGAAATATGTCAAGCATCACTGACACAGAAAGAGATTTTTCCAGAAAAACTAGAATCTCGCGCCAGGGACTAGAATTTAGTGTCACAAACTAGAATTTAGTGTCAGGAACTAGAATCTAGTGTCAGAAACTGGAATCTAACTTCAGAAACTACAATCTACTGAGAGGAACTAGAATCTACCATGGGGGACTAGAATCTGGCATGAGGAACTAGAATCTAGCATCAGAAACTAGAATCTGAATTATAGACAGAGCATTGGCTACAATACAATAATGGCACAACATTATGCGCCAAGGAAGCACAATCCTGACACACAATGGCTTATTTTTTTTATCAAATACAGCTGCTGATTTCTTGGAATAAAAAACAAACCTACCTGTCTAGTTTCACCAGGAGGACCTGGCTGCCCCTGATCTCCCTTGGGTCCCATGGGGCCCTGTAGAAGAACAAGCATACCTTTTCATTTGAGACACAAACGTTAGATTTTTAATATTGGCATTTTGTCCGGTTTTCAGTCATGAAAGTCAATAGCATTACATACTGGGAATCCAGCTCTTCCAGGAATACCTGCTGCTCCTGGAACCTTGATGACAAAATACAATAAAACACACACACACATGAGGAAAGAAAACTCTTCTTATTGGTAACACATTAGAACTCACGGCTTGACGCTAACGCTTGCCCGGGGCAAGTAACAGAAAAAAAAGGTCAGGCAAGTGCAGACTGCTACCTTGTTGCCCGATCGGGCAAGCGTGCAAATTAGTGCTCAATAACATAACACAAGATATATTTGTCTTGAAGGTGGTCATTGCGATCTGCCTCTGCGTCTTTCCCTGCTTTCTACCTATTTCTCCTATCTCTTTCCCAGGTCCATTTGGTTCCAAATTATCATTTTGCTGGTGTCACAGAGCCCTGAGTCTGTGACCACTATGGGAACCACTGATTTACAAGTTGAATATTTACAGTCTTCAACTGCGAAAGGAAATGTTTAAAAGCACCCAAGTACAACGTAGAAAGTAAACCTAAATGCAAAATTTACAATATATTTTTGGGGGGCAAGTGACCATGACCTGAGGGCAAGTAAAACCTGAGTTGCACTTGCCCAACGGGCAAGTGCCTTGGAGACCTTAGTGTCAACCCCTGGAACTCTTTACACAGGGAACAGCTACACTATGTCCAAAATATGAACTTTTCAGGAAATTAACATAATACTATTGACTATTCATTGTCATATACAGGTATAGTACTTCCAATAGGTCTGTGTCTCCTTATACTATTATCACTTTACCCAAATGCAGCAGAAGTTAGTAGGTTTTTGACCATTACTGCAGAGACAGTTTTTTTTTTTTCACGTCCAACTTCGTCATTCTAATCAATAACAACGAAACAAAACCATTACAGTTGGAGTTAGGTGGTTTGACCGACTGACAAAGTTTGACAAGCCAATGCACAACCAGTATATCTGACTGCAAGCTACAGTACTATACGTATACTTCTATTAACACTGGCATGTTTTATTATAATAAAATCATATATAGTGTGCTGTATTTTGTCCTCATTATCACATATATTCTTCAAGACGGACAGCGTGAGTATATTTTGAAACACTTAGGGCTCCATTTCCGTTACATGCTTAACCCCTTTATCCCAAATCCCTGATTTCATTTTTACTATTTTGAAAAACCTTTTTGGAATATTTCAACGTGTCAATCTATTAACACGTTGTGAGCCTGTACACTGGCCACTTGAACTGCTGAAAAAATGTTATTTTTAAATAGTTTAAAAAGGCAGAGAAGTTAAGGGATACGGGGTATAGCGGTAATTAGAGATGCCAGATATTATCGGCCGTTAAAAGCTTTCAAATTTCATATCGGAAAATATCGGTATCGGTTTACAGAGATGTAGACTCAGCGCTACGGTCATGTTTATACCATTACTTTTGTACTTTACTCAAGTAGGCTACATGTTGAATTTATAGTTGTATGGAGTATTTCTAGGCTATAACATGAATTCGTATTTATACTAAATGCTTATTTACATTAAATATTTGTATAGTAATAGTTTCTGTTATTTTTCCACCACTGGAGGCCGCATATATCGGTATCGGTTGATATCGGTTGATATCGGTATCGGGAATTAGAAGTTGGATAATATCGCGATATCGGATATCGGTAAAAAAGTCAATATCGGGCATCTCTAGCGGTAATGAAAATGGAGTCCGTAAAGTGTATTTTTTGGGGGAGGTCTGTGTGGGAAGTTAACAGGCCTGGACTGGTTGAATGTACTTACCTGCCAGTCGTCGTTGCCAAATACGTCGTTATACTACGGCGGAACAAAGTTAGGTCAGTTAGTACTAGTGACAAGCAAACAAACAAAACAGGCAAAGTGAGCAATTATTGTGCATAACTGAAAGGCGGGAAAAAAACGTTAAGGAGTGATTGAGTGAGTGATGCGGGTCAGTGTGCCAACAACAACGCCCCAAATGTCAGCCACTCGGTCACTTTACACGGGGCAAAATTACGTTATGGTGAAATTTGTGACCTGCCAAAATACGTGAACATCTTATACTATACAGCAGGGGTGCCCACACTTTTTTGACTTGAGAGCTACTTTCAAAATGACCAGCTCAACAAGATCTACACATCAAAAAGAAAAATATGAATAAATTTCAAGGCCCCCCAAGAAAGTTTGAAATAGTGGTGAATGTGTTACTTGCTATAATAATGTTTAAGAATAGTGCACTTATAATGAAAAGATGGATGGTGGGAGAATTGGAAGGTTTTCTTGCATATGCTACTACTAACGTTTGAAAACAGTATTTGGGGGTTGACTTGATAGTTCGTGATGGTGAAATTAGTCTCTTGCACCAAAAACTAAGAACTTTCACATTTTTGTCCACAATTGGGAGACAAAAAGTTGGTCAAAATAACAATTATTCCCAATTTTCTAATTGTGGACTCTTGAAATGACCTAATTTAGATGTTTAAATATAATTTAACTCTTGAGAGCGGTAAAATGAAACCAAATGGACCCGTAAGGGTCCCATTTGGTTTCATTTTACCGCTCTCAAGAGTTACAGATCTATACATTTTAGGGGACTGTCATGTGATCTACCTGCATGGCCTGTGTGATCTACTGGTAGATCACCATCTACCTTTTGGGCACCCCTGTAGTACAGTATACTGTATTTCACATGACTTACAGTACATGTTTTAAATATAGTACGTGGCCTGAAGATTTACAGTAAGCGCTAGCAGATTTAACTGCTAATAAACAAAACTGCAAAGACTTTGGTTGAGTGGCAGCGAGTGGCTGAGACTTGAGGTATTGGGAATTCCTCTAGTGAGTTGAAATGAGTTGAGTGAGTGAGTGAATGAATGAGGGAGGGAGGGAGTGAACGAGTGAATATGTTGAGTGAATCAGGGAAGGGTTGCAAGGAAGTTTAGGACTGGGATCCGGATCCGGATCCTACATTGTGGAACCGCAATCGGTTCACTTTTATCATCCGGATTTTTTTTTCATACCACCGTCAGAAACGGTATGCAGGACTTCACGTCTGCTGCACAATTACGACTCTGAGAGTGCACAAATGGAACTCTTGAATGTACAAATGGAACCCTTGCCGGTTCCATTTGGTTCCATTTGTACACTCAAGAGTTAGAGTCCTGTAAGGTTCCATTTGGAACCCGTTATAGGAATCGTGAAGCAGAACCATTAAGGCCTGATTTACACTGGCAGCCAAATCTGGCCTGAATCGGATCTGCGTCACTTCAAGATAGACTTTTGATTGGTCTAACAGGTCATGTGACCCATTTAACCCATTGTGTCGTGACCCTCGATTTGAGATTCTGACACCAGATTATACAGTAGTTCCTGACACCAGATTATACAGTAGTTCCTGACACCAGATTATACAGTAGTTCCTGACACCAGATTATAGCTGCAGCAACATTCTAGATTTTGACGCTAGATTCTACAGTAACTAGAGTCTAGTTATTGGCACTTAATGATAGTTTCTGATGCTATTATTTTATTATTATTTTATTATTTTTGACACTAGAATCTAGTGTCTGACGCTAGAATTGAGTTTTTGACACTAGATTCTATCGTTTCTGACACTAGATTCTAGTTTTTCTGAAAAATCTACGTTCCTGTGTCAGTGGTGCTGATATATTTTAAGCCAAGGACCACCAGAATTATCCATATTTGGCTGTGGACCTCCATCTGAAAACATGTTGTTCTAGGATCCCCCAGAAGCAAAATTTGCGTTAGAAATGTATTCAGAGATTTGCAGCACATTTTCACAATTTTTCAAAAATAGCAGAACTACAAGCTCATATCGCGCCACTCGGTGGCGCGATATGAGCTTGTAGATCTGCTATTTTTCAACAGGTAAAACACCAAAACGCGTTCAGTACACAAAGGGTTAAACAAATCAGATCTGAATCAGGCTAGGATTTGGCTACCAGTGTAACTCAGGCCTAATAGTTCATTCAAATTCTCAAGGATCCCAACCCTATGAGTGATTAAGTGTTGTTTTTCGATGGACATAACAAAAACGGACAGAACTTGCACACAGCGAAAACCAAACTTCACCCACTTTCTTTACTTTTCTGTTGACCTGCGATGATGCGACAATAAAACTGAATGAGAATACATTCAGAGCGGTACTGTAAAAGAGCATGACGGTTTAATCTCTGAATTGAACAGGTTGACAGGCGTCACACGCGGGGTGTAGGTCAATATTACTTAGGAAAGTAACTACTTTACTTTACTCATTACCCCTTAGACAAAGTAATATCATTACTTTACTTATTACTGGAATAAAAGAGTAATATATTACATATTACGTTATTACTTTCCAAGTTTTTTCCTATAACTCCTACATCTGAAAAAATAGAGATGTACAACCTAATCTGTTTAGCGAGCTCTTTTTAGAACTGAATCCAATTTATTGGAATAATAATAGTCTCTTTGCCTCTTTGACTTTTTAAACTTTTTCACAATTGTTTTCAAAGACAGTTGAGGTCTTGTATTTAAAAATAAATACAAAATAAAGCAGTAAGCGATTTGTAGTGCACGATGCTGCGTGTGTACTGGATCTACAATCTAGTGCACATCTGCTATCAATAGCTTGTAAATCTGTTCTAACAAGCTCATTTTAAACAAGTAACTTGGCGTTACTTTCAAAGTAATGCGTTACTTATTACCCATTTTTGCAGAGTAATCTCGTTACTTTACTTTTTGGAGCAAAAGTAATAATATTACAGTAATACGTAATCTAAAATTAGTTACTGCCCAACACTGCACACGGGTGTCAAAAACACTTCCAACTCACATCGCTGCTGGCGTGAATGACCTCCCCTGGGGGTCCCGGGGGACCAGGGGGTCCGGGTGGTCCTCCGTCTCGTCCGGGCAAACCCTACGGCGCCGGCAAACGGACACAAGAACAAAAGCTATGAACAGAATAATTTTACCACTTTTTTTTTTTTTTTTTTATCCCACGATTTTGTAACCCATTTTTTCACCCAGTGCCAATTCCTAATGTGATCCTGGGCTCTACACACCCTCAGCCAACCTGGGGAGGCAGCAGACTGGGCTCATGCTTCCTTCAAGGCATGAGGAGTCCAAGCTGCCTTCTTTTCACCTGACAGGGGGGAGTTTCCCTGGTTGGACGTAGTGCGTGGAAGGAACACGTTATTCCAACCAGTTCCAGTCCCCTCCATCAGGCGCCCCGGCTGGCCAGGGGGAGGCAGTTTAGAGTCCAGGATTACAGCATGTTTTTGTGAGGGTATCTACCCTAGGGGACACGGGGAGAACATGCAAACTGCCCTTTCACCAACCCCGCCTCGGGTATGGGCACTGATGACGTGGAGGAGCAGACACGCCGCCAGCACCCACAGCAGTGCCCCTAGCGGGAATCGCTGGACCTTCTTCTAACCCAGGACCTTCTAGCTGTGAGGCGACAGCACTAACCACTGTGCCACCGTGCCCCCTCAATTCTACCACTTTTTGCGAATCATGTGTGGATTGTGATTGTGGCTTAGAAGAGTGGTAAATAGGACAACTCCACTCGCTACTGCAGAAATACCCGGATGTGTCGTGATGCAAATGAGCCTCAGAGCCATAGGCTGTTGAGCCATAGGTTGTAAATTAGCCAACGACCTACCGTAATTTCCGGACTATAAGCCGCTACCTTTTTTCACATGCTTTTGACCTCTGCGGCTTATAAAACGGCACGGCCAATCTATGGATTTTTACAGGTAACACAGGGGTGGTCCCTGAGAGGGTTCCAGGTGGGCTCCGCAGACTAAAATGATGGAAAGTTGGTTAACCAGATTTGAGAGCGTTAACCAACTTTCCAGCATTTCCAGCATTTGAGAGCAGATTTGAGAGCGTAAAAATGAAACCAAATGGACCCTTGCGGGTCCATCTTTATGCTCTCAAGAGTTATGATATTCACCATGTAAATTAGCACCACTTAATTCATAAGTCATAAGTCATGTTCTGCCTCTTTTGTTTGCAAAAATCCAACCTGGAATTGTGAACAAAACCAAAAGAAATCTTTAGTTTTGGTGTCTGTGGGGTATTAAATCGTGGTCTCTGGCTCAAATGCCGAATAAATAGTGGGCCCTGGGATCAAAAAAGTTGAAAACCACTGCTCTAACATGAAGCTTATTGCCTGGTGCGGCTTATAGTCAGGTGCGGCTTATAATCGGGAAATTACGGTACTCCCATTCATGGAAAATGGCTTACTGCCTCACAGGGGCGGATTGGCACATATTTTCCCACCGGGACAATTTTGCCTTTGCCAGGCCACCCTGGGGGGGTGCAGCTGGTTAACCAGATGAAACTCTTTGAGAGCGTAAAAATGAAACCAAATGGACCCTTGCGGGTCCATTTGGTTTCATTTTTACACCCTCAAGAGTTAAAATATTCATCATGTGAATTAGCCCAACTTAGTCTACACAACTAGAGAATGTAGAAGATTAATGGTCATTTTGATCTGTATGTTCCAGGTGAGCATCTAGCTACATTCTAGTGCATTTTGGAAGTGCCACTAGTGCATTTTGGATCTTGTCCAGGCCACTAGGTGGCGCAGGCCACCGGGAAAACTCCCTGTACGCCAGATGGCCAATCCGCCCCTGCAGCCTCACCAAGTACATTACAACTGAATGCATCTTCCATCGCTTTAATGCTGTAGTGATGATGTCTGGCGTGCTTGAGGGAACAGAGAGCCGGTTGAGATGGAACCTGGAAGGTTTATATTAGCGAAACGAAGCGCCTGAGACTCACCGGTTCGCCTTTATCTCCTCTGTCTCCCTTTTCTCCCTGCGGAAGAAGGATCACAAGAAATTGTCAATGAATAATTTGTCGTTTCAGAAAATAAACAAATGAGTTCTTGAAGACTTCCCTCGATGGCCGAGCATTTGCAAATGAACAGAATCGGATTGTGACCAAAATCGGTAATGAATATTATATGCACAACACGATATTAAATGGGATATTGTCTGTGATTTTGGATATCGTACTATTGTTGGATGGAGTGGGGGGGGGGGGGGGGGGGGGTCCAGTATTGGCAAATAGAGTAATCAAGTGGAATTGATGCAAAAAAACAAACAAAAAAACACAATGCGGACATCCTGACTTCCTACCCATTGTCCAGGGAATCCGTCCAGCCCGGGCGCTCCCATCGGCCCTCTTGGCCCCTCTGCTCCCTTCTCTCCAGCGATACCTGGGAACCCTGCCCTTCCCTAGAGAAAACATTTAATACATTTACAAGTAATAGCAGAAACATTATCATACTATAACTGTTAGTGATGCAAATACAAAACAACCATGTGGCTGTATTGTTCCGGTACACTGCCCTCTTTTGTCAAATATGTATTATTACTGTAAATGCTGTTAAGTGCTGTGATTTATGTATATTTTTTTTACAATGTTGAAGATGTTTAAGAGGTAACAGTACTTAATTACCGTAATTTCCGGACTATAAACCGCTACTTTTTTCACATGCTTTTGACCCTGCGGCTTATACAACGGTGCGGCCAATCTATGGATTTTTACAGGTGTTTTTTTTTTTTTTTTTTTTTAACAGGGGTTTTCAACAGGTGGTCCCTGAGAGGGTTCCAGGTGGGCCCTCCAGACTAAATGATGTTGGTTAACCATCTAAATTAGCACCACTTAAAGTCATGGTCATGTTTTGCCTGTTTTGTTTGCGAAAATCCATCCTGGAATTGTGGACAAAATCAAAAGAAATCTTTAGTTTTGGGTTCTGTGGTGTGAAAATGTTGTCAAATGGTGGCCTGTAGCTCAAATGCTGAATAAATAGTGGGCCCTGGGATGAAAAAGGTTGAAAATTACTGCTCTAACATGAAGCTTGTTGTCTGGTGCGGCTTATACATGGAAAAATCAGTGTTTTTCCCCAAATTTAGCTGGTGCGGCTTATATTTAGGCGCGGCTTATAGTCCGGAAATTACGGTATACGTCTTGCCTTTGTATTTGGGGATTCCAATGAAAAAAAAAGTAACATTGCACTATCAGCCCCTTCCGTAACTCCTCCCCCTTTATCATAAAACTAAAGCTGTGGGCGTGGCTTCAGTTGAGGTGAATCTCCACCCATCACCACCCACCAGGCGTTGTTAATGAACTGGTGGGAGTTGCCTACATAAAAACAAGTACTGTACACTTTTTTGATAAAAAAACAAAAAACAAAACTTCATCCTCATATAACAATGATTCCTGATGATTATCTTTTAGGGTGGGGGAAAAAAATCATGGGTCTCCATCTTAAGAACAGGTTGTAAAATGTACATTAGGACAGGGGGTGGGAGAACAACACAAAACACAGACAAAACGAGACTCTACCCCTCCACACATACTCTTTAGTGGCATTACATAAAACGAAAAGATGATTTTCCTCAAAAACAACAACAAAAATGTATAATGGCTATTGTTGGCGCTTGTAATGGCAGTAGTACTTACTGGCAGGCCTGCGATACCCGGCGGACCCTGAAACAGTAAACACAGCACAGTGTTACACGCGGTGCGGTGCGTCCACCGTGAAGGCACAGAGACAACACTGTGGGGAGAAGGGGCGGATTGGCACATATTTTCCCACCGGGGCAATTTTGCCTTTGCCAGGCCACCCTGGTGGAGGCAGCTGGTTAACCAGATGTAACTCTTTGAGAGCGTAAAAATGAAACCAAATGGACCCTTGCGGGTCCATTTGGTTTCATTTTTACACCCTCAAGAGTTAAAATATTCATCATGTGATGAATAGTCTACGCAACTAGAGAATGTAGAAGATTAATGGTCATTTTGATCTGTATGTTTCCAGGCGAGCATCTAGCGTATTCTAGTGCATTTTGGAAGTGCCACTAGTGCATTTTGGATCTTGTCCAGGCCACTAGGTGGCGCAGGCCACCGGGAAAACTCCCTGTACTCCAGATGGCCGATCCGCCCCTGGCAGGGAGAATAATGTGGTCACCTGGGGTCCTGGGGGTCCTCTCAATCCTGGCACGCCGTTGCCCACTCCGTATTCGTCCTATAGGTGGACAGACAGCGGAAAACAACATCCATCACTAGAGGTTGACCGCTACGGTACTGTGTCTCAGAAAAACAGACCTGAGATGCAGCTTACTTTGTAGTAATATTTTGACTTAGTCTTAGTCTTTTCAATAACACATAATTAGTCTTTTAGTCCCATTTAGTCTTCTGAAATTCAAGTCGACGAAATGTCAAAAATGATTTAGTCTTAGTCTCGGTAGTTTAGTCTTACATACAAATACATGGCAGGTTTATATATGTTATACAGATTTATAGTTTTGAGTATGAAACATGTCTCGTTTTATTGCTTAGATAAAAATGTTTCTTATTTCCATTAGTCTAAGGTTATGATTCAGTCTTTGACTTGGTCTTTTGAAAATCATTTTTGTTAGTCTAGTCTTAGTCTACTAAATATCAAAAACCTTAGTCGACTTAGTCTTTTAGTCTTAGTCTTAGTCGACAAAAACAACACTGACCACACCACAGATTAAATGCCCATTCCTGCTAGTCTATGCCAGGTAACCTTTTCATTAAAACACATCTTAAATTTGTTATCCCTTGTGACTGGTATATTTGCCACATAAGCCATTCCCTGAATTTCAGCCCTCAAAGTCTATTCTAAATGTGTTTCCTATCGAAAAGTAATGGGTACCGTTTCCAGGGGAAAATGACGTCGCACGTTCTGAACGGTCTTTTGTTGAACAAAAGTTGGCAACCCTGTTAAAGTTTTCATTTACTTTGTCAGTGAACTAAATTTTGCAATCCTGTTTTCATACATTTGGCAAGCCTCCCTGTTTTCATAAAGTTCTCAACCCTCTCAGTGTTTTCAATTACTTTGTCATTGAACAACAATTGACATATGACATGGGTCATCTATAACAGGGGTTTTCAACAAGTGGTCCGGGGACCACCAGTGGTCCTTGAGAGAGTTCCAAGTGGTCCCCAGCTAAGTTGTTTAACCAGATGTAACTCTTGAGAATGTAAAAATGAAACCAAATGGACCCTTGCGGGTCCATTTGGTTTCATTTTTACACTCTCAAGAGTTAAAATATCCATCATGCGAATTAGTCCAAATTTACACAACTGGAAGATTAATGGTCATGGACAGAAGCAAAAGAAATCTTTAGTTTTGGGGTCTGTGGGTCTAAAAAATATCCTCAATTGGTGGTCCGTGGCTCAAATGCTGAATAAATGGTGGTCCCTGGTGTCAAAAAGGTTGAAAACCCCTGATCTATAATCACACAACTATCCATCAATTCATTCCACACTGTGGTCTGTGGTTCTGCATCAAGGATCAATGCTTTATAACAGGGGAGCCCAACCAGTAGATCGGGATCTACCGGTAGATCTCGGCTTGATCACAAGTAGATCTCGGAAGATGTGGGGGCGGGGGGGAAGAAAAAAAATGGGGTGGAAAAGAAAAAAAGAGCGATTTTCGTGTGTGTGTGTGTGTGTGTGTGTGTGTGTGTGTGTGTGTGTGTGTGTGTGTGTGTGTGTGTGTGTGTGTGTGTCTCTGTCTGTCTGTCTGTCTGTCTGTCTGTCTGTCTGTCTGTCTGTCTGTCTGTCTGTCTGTCTCTCTACAAAGCGGCTCATTTGGAGGATTGTTGTCTGCTGTCTGTGAATTATGCCAACAGTATATTGTTCTGCAACTTATAATGGACTATTCTGGACTGTTCTTATTATGATTGCATTTGCAATGGCAGTGTTTGTCCAAGTCTGTTGTACTTATGTTGTACTGTTGTAGGCCTACTTATGACAAGTCTGTTGTACTTTATGCTTATATGGACATAAAGTAAAGTGGTAAAACAAAGTAGTGTTGTGTTGTTGTGAAGTTACTGCAGGCTGGCGACGATGCGTGTGGTTTGAAATGTTGATATTGGACTGGTAGATCCCGGAGGGGTTGGCTGCTGAAAAGTAGATCTTGGGTCAAAAAAGGTTGGGCACCCCTGCTTTATAAAGTACATTTAACCAATGACTTACAAAGCCTCCAGGCCCCGGTGGTCCGGGGGGTCCCGTAGGTCCCATGGGCCCGGTAGCCCGTAGCGCCCCTCCACCCCCGGGGTGCCCGCTTTACCTGGCTCACCCTGAGCACCCTGGGGCCCAGGCAGAGAGAGAGAGAGAAAGAGAGAGAGAGAGAGAGAGAGAGAGGGAGGAGAGAGAGAGAGGGAGAGAGAGAGAGAGAGAGAGAGAGAGAGAGAGAGAGGGAGAGAGGGAGAGAGGGAGAGAGAGAGAGACGCGTGAGGGTGACAAACCGAAACGACAAGAGAAATGTCTCTATAGAGATGCGCAGTGACGTCACCAGCCCTGTTCCACTAGTGGATTCCTCATTCATTTTCCTCATAGACTTTTCAGTGACGTCACCAGCCCTGTTCCACTAGTGGATTCCTCATTCATTTTCCTCATAGACTTTTCAGTGACGTCACCAGCCCTGTTCCACTAGTGGATTCCTCATTCATTTTCCTCATAGACTTTTCAGTGACGTCACCAGCCCTGTTCCACTAGTGGATTCCTCATTCATTTTCCTCATAGACTTTTCAGTGACGTCACCAGCCCTGTTCCACTAGTGGATTCCTCATTCATTTTCCTCATAGACTTTTCGAAAATGGTTAATAAAAACACGATTGCGCCGCGGCCAAAGCCAACTCGGGTCGTGACAAATCATGACAACAAACACAATATCGTCATATAATATATAGTTAGGAAGAAGTAGAAAACGGCATGATACAAGACTTTTTGTTTCGTTTTTCATCTTAGAAATTATTTTATTGTCCCAAAAGTTTGTGTGTGTCATCATGATTCGTCACGACTCGAGTTGGCTTTGTCCGCGGCGTAATCGTCTTGATATAAATTATTTTCGAAAAGTCTACGAGAAAAATGAATGGGGAATCCACTAGTGGAACAGGGGCGGTGACGTCACTGCGCATCTCTATTTCACAGAGAATGCAAAGAAAGTTATGGTGACGTCTTCAGGCGAATAAGTGAACAGTGGAGATCTCGGATCAGTGTGTGAGGTCTTCAGGTGTGAACGGTGGAGATTAGGACGAACACAAAACAAACACATGGAAGAGAGCTGATGCAGAGGTTAAGAGTTTAGAGGCAAGCCAGTCTCAAGGCGTGAGCTAAAATGTTTCATTCTGAAATAATACATTCAAAGATTTCTGCCACATTTTCATGATTTTTCAAAAAATAGCAGAACAACAAGCTCATGTCGCGCCACTCGGTGGCGCGACATGAGCTTGTTGATTTGCTATTTTTCCAATAGGTAAAACACCAAAACGCGTTCAGGACACAAAGGGTTAACTTGATTCATTTCAGAACAGACAAGTCAAGTTTTGTACTATAGGTAAGATTAAGGGTAAACAAGGTTTTGAAAACACAAAACACAAATCAAACCCAGATGGATTTGTGTTGTTTAAATATAAAAAAATACCTATTAAATAAGTAGGGCTGTTGAATGATTAAAAACTTTAATCAGATTAATCGCAGCTTCAAAATTATTCATGATTAATCACCATTCAAACTATGTCCCCAATGCCATGTCTTCCTGTACAGGATTTGAACATTTAAAAAAGAAACAGAATCTTTTTTTAATTAAGACAATTAAGGCAATAGCCGCATATTGAAATGCTTATAATTAAGACAACATTTCAAATTATTTGGTCATGTAAATGCTATGGCTATGAATACGTACATAGCCATAACAATACACATATTTAAAGCCTTCATAGAGAAGCCTGAAACATGAAACATATACACTCGGGTTAATATTGCCATAATCACACGTATGCAATTAATAGACGATCCCTGTGTGAAATTATTACAGTTAGTGTGCATGCAGACACTCACTGTGCTATTATCATGTACTAATAACAGGGAAAAAAGCACAGAGCAGAGTCTATGGGCCCATACAGACATTTACATCAAGGGAGCAGCGTGTCTGGCTGTGTAGCTTTTAAATGGAGCATTTTATATAGCGCCTTTGTCCAAGCCACTTTACAGAGCTTGTGCATCGCATTCACCCATTCACTCACACATTCATCCACTGATGGCAGTGGAAACCATGCAAGGTACCTACTAGCACACCAGGAGCAATTAGGGGTTCAGTGTCTTGCTCAAGGACACTTCGACACTAACTCTGTGGGAGCCCGGGATCGAACCGGCAACTTTGCAGTTACCTTCCAGAGCCAATGCTGCCTCTAAAGAAAACACTGCCCTGCCCCTCAATTCATTTCCAATGGGAACAGGGGTGGATGTAACATTTCAACATTTCAACAACTTCAGTTATTTAAGTTGCAACAGACACACAGCATGCATGAAGCTAAAGGTCTGACTCAGAGAGTTTTCTGCTTTCAATGATGAAATGCTGTTGGTTTAATGGCGCCACCACAACTGTAGTTAGATAGCAGCAGTACTAGTGTTTCAAATCATTTTAAATATAGGCACTTTAATTTGAAATATCTTGGGTTGTTTTGCATGCCATCGTGTTTGGTGGGAGACTCCCATTGGAAATGAATTGAGGGGGCGGGGCAGTGTTGACTTTGTAGACAGCTAGACGGCAAAGAGTCTGAGTGCTGCTGTGATGTACCGTAATTTCCGGACTATAAGCCGCTACTTTTTTTTTTACATGCTTTTGACCCTGCGGCTTATACAACGGTGCGGCCAATCTATGGATTTTTACAGGTAACGGCCACCAACGGTGCTCTAACACAGGGGTTTTCAACAGGTGGTCCCTGAGAGGGTTCCAGGTGGGCCCCTAAGACTAAATGATGGAAAGTTGGTTAACCAGATGTAACTCTTTGAGAGCGTAAAAATGAAACCAAATGGACCCTTGCGGGTCCATTTGGTTTCATCTTTACACTCTCAAGAGTTATGATATTCACCATCTAAATTAGCACCACTTAATTAAGAAGTCATAAGTCATTTTGATATCCATGTTTTGCCTGTTGTGTTTCGCGAAAATCCATCCTGGAATTGTGGACAAAACGAAAAGAAATCTTTAGTTTTGGGTTCTGTGGGGTGAAAATGTTGTCAAATGCTGAATAAGTAGTGGGCCCTGGTATCAAAAAGGTTGAAAACCACTGCTCTAACATGAAGCTTATTGTCTGGTGCGGCTTATAGTCAGGTGCGGCTTATAGTCCAGAAATTACGGTAAATGTCTGAATGTGCTCTATGACTTTGCTCTATTACAGGGGTTTTCAACAGGTGGTCCGGGGACTACCAGTGGTCCTTGAGAGGGTTCCAGGTGGTCCCCAGGCTAAATGATGGAAAGTTGGTTAACCAGATGTAACTCTTGAGAGTGTAAAAATGAAACCAAATGGACCCTTGCGGGTCCATTTGGTTTCATTTTTACACTCTCAAGAGTTAGAATATTCATCATCTGAATTAGCACCACTTAATTAAGAAGTTTACACTGTTTTGTTGGCAAAATCCAGCCTGGAATTGTGGACAAAATCAAAGGATTCTTTAATTTTAGGTCTTTGGTGTGAAAATGTAATCAAATGGTGGTCCGTGGCTCAAATGCTGAATAAATGGTGGTCCCTGGAGTCAAAAACGTTGAAAACCCCTGTTCTATTAGGGTTAGTGAGGAGATAGAAACGGCAGAAAGGAGGAGAAAAAGAAAAGAAACGGAAACCAAACCAAACCAAAAGCAGAAACCCCAATACCTGTTCCCCGTTACATGAAGGAGTACCAGGAGTAAAGTAAGAAAGGAATCCGTCGAAAAAGCCTCCGGCGGACGAGTCTTGCTAGAGGAAGGTAGATATCAAGCAGAGAAAAGGCCATCTATTTTTGTACTGGTCAAAAAAATAATAATGTTTACTTCAGTTTAGGGAGCACACTTTAGGCTTTTTTTTTCCTGAAAGTGTAGATGCACTTTTTTATGCACTTTTTTCATCATTTCAATACTGTATTGCACTTTGGTCTAGAGCTGGACCGATATATCGGTCGTACCGATATATCGGCCAATATCGATACAGATATATCGGCATCGGTATCGGTGATATCCGTACCGATATATCGGCCGTTACATCGGCCGATATATCGGTAACATCAGGCGATATATCGGCCGATATATGCCTGGAACAGAAAAAGAAAGACAGAAAATGGAATTATTTCACAAAAGTAAATGATGTCAATGTCGTATCCTACTGTTTACTTGAAAGAGAAAATAAATTTGGAGTTTTGAATTTTTTCAAATGTATTTTTTATTATTTTAAATCATTATTAAACATCGGTCCAAAACATCGGTAACATCGGTGTAGTTTTTTTTTCCAAAAATCGGTATCGGTATCGGCCCCAAAAATATGGCATCGGTCGGGCTCTACTTTGGTCAGACGCCTCTGTTCATTTCATTGTATCTGTATACTCTGAGCAGTGACAATAAATGGAATCTGATCTGAGATGGTACATTTGGTACCATTTGTACCCTCGCAGAAAAATAGGCCCTAAAAGAAATAGCATTAACACTCTCCGTGCCAGCCCTTTTTCATATTTTTGGAGGTAGCCAGTGCCAGTTTTTTTCATCAAAAACTCATATTTCATATTTCGGTCCATGTTTCCCCACGGACAAGTTAGTTGGCGACACACACTTCCGGTTTGGTGTTATTGTCTATCAATGGTGGATGCGGTCGCTGCTAGCTGCTGTTAGCATGGGAATCGAATTAAACCGGCGCCGGTAACTACGTCACGTACAGTAGCGTTAACGTCAGCGGCATCAATTGTTACTGTAAATCATAATGATAACATAATGATAACGGGAGACGTAGATCTATTTCAATGGCATGAAAACTGTTAAGTGTGTACAAACACTGTGTTTGTAAAGAGATTTGTTTAACCCATTGTGTCCTGATCAGATTCTAGTTTCTGATGCTTGTCACAAATTTTCAAAAATAGCAGATCTACAAGCTCATATCGCGCCACTCGGTGGCGCGATATGAGCTTGTAGATCTGCTATTTTTCAACAGATAAAACACCAAAACGCGTTCGGTTCACGATGGGTTAAAAACAGAATCTACTCCGCCTCACCTCCACTCTATTGGCTCATTATGAATCTGCTGGAGACTGCTGTGCTGTGATTGGCTAGAACGCTGCCTTTTCACCCCACACAACCACCCTCCCCCTCACAATACATTAGCACCTCCTTTCCTGAGCCAGACGAATGTTTTGTTTTCACGGTTTGTTGACACAGCGACAAAGTTCTGGACTGTCTGCAAGACAAAGCAAGTGTCTGACTGCAGGAAAACAGCAGCAGCATCAAAGTAGAAGCAACATAGAGGAGAAAAGGCAAAAAAAATATATAGCTATATATATTTTTTTTTAGCTAACTTTAGCATGGTGAAACACAACTCGGTGATGTCAGCCAGTTGTGTTTCACCATGTAAATGTTTTTTTTGTACCTCGATTTCTAGGAAACACAGAATGTCCACACAACATCTCTAAGGTATATTAGTGACATAGTAAAATGTTGAAAATAGTTGGAATCTCCCTTTAAGGGTCAAAGGGGTATTCCACCCGTTTTCAACATTTTCCTGAGAGCGTACAAATGTGAACCAAATGGACCCTGGCGGGTCCATTCGGTTCACATTTGTACGGAAAAAAAAAGTTCAACTCTCTAAATAAACTACAGAGTAAAATGCCATAGATGTGCATTTGAATCCATTATATTCCTGTTGACGTCCATACTGTAAAACAGGCGGGCAAACTGGTCTAGGGTGAAAAAGGTGACAGTGTGCGCGGAAACACGAGAGCGGCGACATTGAGGGGTCATAAACTGAGAGCTTGCTTTGCATGCTTGTCCCCATTTCCTGTCCCCTTTCTCAGTAGAAGTCAATGTATAGGAGCCGCCATTGGACTGACCCCATGAAGTGAACCGAGTTGTCACAACTCTGTCGATAATCTTAAGAGATCAACAAACGCGACCGTCCGACCCCCACACCCCATTGGTGCCCCATTTGGGATAAAAAACAGCTATTTTCGCCGAAAAGCTACAAGTTTGCACGCCTGGTAAAAGGAATCCACCTGCTGGGACAACATTGTAAAACTCACCTTCTCTCCAGGAGATCCAGGAAGGCCAAGGTCACCACAGTCACCCTGAAGAAAGAATGACAGGTCGAACGGAGAGGTTTAAAACTGGTTAACTTTGCGTACTGAACGCATTTTGGTGTTCACCGATTTATGTTACACTTTAGCTATTGAAAAATATCAGATCTACAAGCTCATATCGCGCCACCGAGTGGCGCGATATGAGCTTGTAGATCTGATTTTTTTTAAATGTGAAAATGATGTGCAAATCTAAGAATATATTCTATTTGACACCTGATTCTAGTTTCTGACTAGTTTCTGATGCTAGATTCTGACAGATTCTAGTTTCTCTGAAAAATCTATGTTCCTGTGTCAGCGATGCTTAACATATATTTCATGCCAAGGACCACCAGAATTATCTATATTTGGCTGCGGAGGACCCCCGATCTGAAAACGTGTTGTTGTAGGGATCCCCCAGATGCAACGATTTTAGTTCAAAATATTTGCTTCCGAAAGAATGTATATTCAAAGACTTGCATCACATTTTCACAATTTTTCAAAAAATATCAGAGCTACAAGCTCACAGCGCGCCACTCGGTGGCGCGCTGTGAGCTTGTAGCTCTGATATTTTTCAATAGCTTAAGTATAACATAATGCTTTGAACACCAAAACGCTCTGACAGGAAGTCAGTTGAAAGCACTGTTTTCTCAAAATATGGTGTGTGTGTGTGTGTGTGTGTGTGTGTGTGTGTGTGTGTGTGTGTGTGTGTGTGTGTGTGTGTGTGCGTGCGTGCGTGCGTGCGTGCATGCATGCGTTCTGTGTGTTCAATCTGCAGCCCCTCACCTTTGCTCCAGCGGCCCCAGGTGGTCCTACCCGTCCAGGCGGACCTGGGGGTCCCTGAAACAGAAGACGACATCGTTATGCGTTCCGCAAAGATCTCTATAAACTGTTTACTTCACTACCTCAGAGAGGAGACAATGTAAACCAGGGCCGGGCTGCCCAAAAGGTAGATGGTGATCTACCAGTAGATCGCACAGACCTTGCAGGTAGATCACATGACAGTCCCCCCAGCACTTGGGCCCTTATAGATCTGTAACTCTTGAGAGCGTTAAAATGAAACCAAATGGACCCTTACAGGTCCATTTGGTTTCATTTGACGCTCTCTTTTCCCAGTTGTGGGCAAAAACGTGAAAGTTCTTAGTTCACAAACTGTCAACTTAAACCTCAAATACCGTCAGTAATAGCATGTACAGGAAAACCATCCAATTCTCCTCCCTTTATTTTTCATTATAAGTGCATTATTCTTAAACACTATAACAGTAAGTAACACCATCACCAACTATTTCAAAGCTCAAACTTTCTAGGGGGGATTTTCAGTCATGGAACAATCACATTTTTGATGTGTAGATCTTGTCGAGCCGGTCATTTTGAAAGTAGCTCTCAAGTCAAAAAAGTGTGGGCGCCCCTAGTGTAAACAATATCTAATGTTTATAGATGGGGACAGTTATAATGTGGCGAAATACTACAAGGCTGGTTCTCCACTGAAGTGCAAATGAGACCAAGGTAAGAAAGTGGAAATTAATATGGCAAAGAGTGCTTGAATGTCTGCCTTACTTTTGACGTTTTTTTTTTTTATCTGACCTATTATGAGAGTTGAGTGATAAGCGAAATTTCTTAAGGATTCCTTAAAATAGGAGGCCAAGAAGAATGTGGATAGTGGAATTCAATTCGATGTAGTATAGACCTGCACAGTGACGTCACCAGCCCTGTTCCACTAGTGGATTCCTCATTCATTTTCCTCATAGACTTTTCAGTGACGTCACCAGCCCTGTTCCACTAGTGGATTCCTCATTCATTTTCCTCATAGACTTTTCAGTGACGTCACCAGCCCTGTTCCACTAGTGGATTCCTCATTCATTTTCCTCAGAGACTTTTCAGTGACGTCACCAGCCCTGTTCCACTAGTGGATTCCTCATTCATTTTCCTCATAGACTTTTCGAAAATGGAATAAAAACACGATTGCGCCGCGGCCAAGGCCAACTCGAGTCGTAACAAATCATGACAACAAACACAATATCATCATATAATATATAATTAGGAAGAAGTAGAAAACGGCATGATACAAGACTTTTTGTTTTGTTTTTAATCTTAGAAATTATTTTATTGTCCCAAAAGTTTGTGTGTGTCATCATGATTCGTCACGACTCGAGTTGGCTTTGTCCGCGGCGTAATCATCTTGATATAAATTATTTTCGAAAAGTCTATGAGAAAAATGAATGGGGAATCCACTAGTGGAAGAGGGGCGGTGAGTGACGTCACTGCGCATCTCTATAGGTCTCGAGTGGGATTTTGTAACCGATTCACGTTCGCAAAACAAAGATACGCGATACTCACAGGTAAACCTGGCACTCCGTTATTCCCCGGAGGTCCCGGGGGTCCAAAGGCTATTTTGGAGCCATCGGTTCCCAGAGCCACCGACCTGCCAGGGGGCCCCGGAGGGCCTGGGGGCCCTGGAAGCCCCTGGGGACCCTTGAGGAACGAACCATACATACACAGAACAATTAACATCTCCGTTGCATTCGAGATATCCTTTGCATCAAAACATATTGCATCCAGAACATTAGATCTCTTTTCAGTACAGTATTTCATTGATTGATTAATTTTATTTCAGACATTTGAAAAAAAAAAAAAAAGATTATTAACAATATCGCATAACATAGCATTATTTTTCCCGAAAAGGTATGGGCAGAAGCATAGAGCTTATCGATGCCCACCTCTTTAACAAAGGTAATATATATATATATATATATATATATATATATATATATATATATATATATATATATATATATATATATATATATATATATATATATATATATATATATATATATATATATATATATATATATATAAAAAAAGGTAATATAATATATAAAAAAAAGAATAAATCAAAAAAACACAAAAACAAAAATCACAAAAACATTCTATCAAATGCACAAATGAAATAATGTCTCATGTGTCTTCGCTTTAGGAACAAAGGGTATTTTCTTTCTTTCTTTTTTTTTAATGTCTTCATAAGGTCTTTCGTACATTTCATTTCCCACTTACAACAGAGTTATATATTGCGAGAAAAAGCATGGATACAGTTAATATATTGACGAGACACCCACCCGTAATCGGTCCAAATCTGGGAAACCGGAGCCTTCCATGTCAAAGTATGTCTATGAAAACAACAGCAGATAGAAATTACATTGTACTGTACTGTAAATGTTATGACCATGATACACTAGCAATATTTTTGCTCGATATCAACTAACAATGTCAACATCAACGGGCAACATGAAGAGACACATGGCAATAGACAACAGGCAACACCTCCCATAAAAAGGGAATTTCACACATTTTCAGTTTGTATTTAACTATGATTTTATGGTAAAAAAAAAAAAAAAAAAGGTTATATTATTGTTTATACAATTTGTTTTTAGAATTTTTGAATCTGAATTTTCAACCACTTAGCAGAAAAAAAAAAAGTTTTGAGAAAAAATGTTCTGTCCAGTGAGGCAGCAGCAGCCATGTTGTTTTTAGAAAAAGTTTCTCTGTGGGAGTCTGGGAGAAAGGATCAGGTGACGCCAAGGAGAGCTGTGATTGGACGATTCTAGAAATGTTGACCAGTAGAGGGCGCTAAACCGCTAATGATCTGACTTTTCTGAACAACCAGGAGCTGATCATTTTGTATAGAACAGTGAAAAGTCAACTGTTAATAATTGATGTTGCTTGTTGATATCGATCAAAACAATGCTCGGTGTATCAGGGCTAGAGTTCTCAAACTCTGCCCGAACCCAACCAGGCCGACCCGGCCCGACATTTTAGGGTCGGGCTCGGGCCTAAAATATATATTGAATTATTTTATTATGATAAAATTAATAGTTCTGTTCTGTCTGTCTGTGTATTTACCTTTTATGAAGATGGTGCTGATTACTACTTTCATTTTTACTCAGTGTAGAGTGCTCAAATTCTACCCAAACCCGACCAGGCCCGACCCGACCCGACATTGTAAGGCCGCGTCGGGCCTAAAAACTATGCTAATTGGTCGGGCCGGACCGCGCTTTGGGCCTGATCAGTTAGGGCACAGTTAGGGCCAGGCCTCAATTTTCAGGCCCGTTGAGAACTCAGGGCTTTTTGGGCAATTGTCACACCAACGTTTTTTTTTTCTCAGAGCAAAGTCCACCTACCGGACGGTCTCCACCACCACCACCGGTGGAAGGTCCTGGGGGTCCGGGGGGCCCTGGGGGACCCCGTGGACCCGGGTCACCGTTGCCGCGATCTCCCTGGAAAAGTCAGAGGTCAAGACGATTCCATTTTTCACACACAGTATTCAGAGTAGAGGTGGGACGATTCGCTTACCTCACGATATGATACAACGTTGATATTTAGGGGTCTTAATCGATTTATATTTTTTCCCCACAAATGACTGTGCTTTTATTATGCTAGAACAAGAGGAATTCCACCCATTTTCATTTCAAGATTTTCAAGATTTTTTCCGAGAGCGTACAAATGGAACCAAATGGACCCTGACGGGTCCATTTGGTTCCATTTGTACACCCTCAGAAAAAAAGGTCCTAAAAGAAAAATCATTAACAAACACAACACGAACAAGACTTGATGTCATCATCAAGTAAAATAAAGTGAAAGGTTGAAAATGGGCGGAATTCTGAACAATATGGACCATGACCAAGTTCAACTAGAACATTTTAAAGCAAATTTAAACAATATAAGTAACACAAAGTCCAGTCTTTCTTCATGAACAAATTAATGAATATGTCTACATGATCATTTTTAACCTGGCGATTCGATATTGATACCATGGCATTAGGAATTGGTGTATCGATATATTGGCGTATCGATTTTTTTTTTTGCCTACTCCTAATTCAGAGGCCAGAAATACATTCTGCGCACTTGCGTATCTACATCTGTGGATCACAGTGTATCCAGCCAGCCGTTAAAGCCATCCGTACACACATACCTTGTTTCCTTTGGGTCCAGACACTCCTGGCGTTCCTGGGAAACCTCTTGGCCCGACGGGACCCTGGCACACCGCAATCAAACGGTATCGTTATAGTGGATCTATGTTTAAAATCCATTTTGAAATGATCGTGCCAGGGTTTTCACTTAAAGGGATATTTCACTTTCTTTTTTTTTTTTCCTTTTTTTTTTTTTATAATTTTTTATCCCACGATTTTGTAACCCATTTTTTCACCCAGTGCCAATTCCTAATGTGATCCTGGGCTCTACACACCCTCCACCAACCTGGGGAGGCAGTGGACTGGCCTCATGCTTCCTTCAATGCATGAGGAGTCCAAGCTGCCTTCTTTTCACCTGACAGGGGGGAGTTTCCCTGGTTGGACGTAGTGCGTGGAAGGAACACGTTATTCCAACCAGTTCCAATCCCCTCCATCAGGCGTCCCGGCTGGCCAGGGGGAGGCAGTTTAGAGTCCAGGATTACTGCATGTTTTTGTGAGGGTATCTCACATCAGCCGACAGCGCCTCCAGGCTTGAAGCTCCCGGCACTGGTGGCCAAGTTTGGTACTGCAGGCGGGTGGAATTCATGCACGAACGCCCCGAGAGCACGCACGCTCGTTTGCTTTGTGCACGTGGACAGGGCAGTTTGTGTTTAAGTTGTTTTCTGAATAAACCAGCGGTCCTCACGTCATATACTACCTCTCAAAACATAACGGATGTATTATATGACAGATAATAAGATGAACCAGCGGTCCTCACGTCATATACTACCTCTCAAAACATAACGGATGTATTATATGACAGATAATAAGCTCAATGCAAACCCACAAGCTTGTTTTTTGATGCTTTTTGATTTTTTTCCCCTTTGCTCGTTCTCGACGGCGCTCGTTCATGAATCCTTTCCGTTCCCATAATCCCTTGCTTCGGGCGCGTTCATGGAGAAATACTTCCGCAATTGACCACCAAATTAACCACCAAACAATAAAATAACCAAAAGTTTTTTTTGAAAGTGGAATACCCCTTTAATGACAAATCGAAACCAAGGAAACACCTACCTCTTTCCCATCCTCTCCCGGATCTCCCTGTAAGACAAAATATCTGTGATCAATGACTTGATTCATCAATGCAACACTTTGTCAAACCAGGACCAACTGGCCTTCTTTCCAGTTTAGTTTTGGGTGCAATTCAGCAAGGGGGATCATCATATAAGGGAACCTTTAAACTAAAACTAGATCTGCCCTCAGTAGAGTGCCAACTCACGTACTGCACACAAGTAGGCCATGGACTACTGTGTGCGAGCAGTACGAGCGAGCAGAGAACATGTGGGGAGATGTCTCCTCTGGGAGATTAGTTCATGTCATTGTGTATTTAAGTGAACGTTTCGTGAAGATTTTTGTAAACCATGTTTTTTCTGTTCTATGAACCCTATGGAACATAAAAAAAGTGGTTTACATTTTTTATTTTTGCCCAGAAAATATTTACCCATAACATCCCATATAATGTAATAATTAAAAATATAATCATACTTTAAGAAGCACATGTGACATGTCAAACTAGGGGTTTTTCATGCTTCTGAATCCATCCCAAGCATTAGTTTTGCCCAAAAAACATTCCTTGGCCTAAAAACGGCCATAGATACTTGCCCAAATGTGCTGACCTCATCACATTTTCCATGATTTCTATGGCTGATTTTAACCTAAGGAATGTTTTTTGGGCAAAACTAGTAACAGTGACACTGATAAACCGGAAGTAGTCTTACTCTATGACCGGAAATGCACTTCATTTCCGGCCATCGTCCGCATTACTGGCACCTACTGGGTGTTATCATATAGTATATGATCAACTCTACAAATTACAAGTATTTGGAATTATATGCTTTATTTAATTGGCATTAATTTGATAAATAAAAATGTGAAAATTGGGGAAATTCGGGGTATTGTCTGTCAACTAACGTGCCAAGGATTTCGATTTTCAACCCATCCATCCACTCACGGCTTCTCCCTCGGCTCCTGGGGGTCCCGGGGGTCCTTCCAACCCCGGGGGTCCGGCGGGCCCCGGGGGTCCGGCCACCTGCTGCACACTGGAGCCGTCGCCGAGCCGGACCACCTCCGCCGCGGGCCCATGTGGACCAGGGGGGCCGGGGGGGCCGGCGGGGCCGCGGTCGCCCTTGTTGCCGGGGTAACCGACCCCGGAGCTTCCCTGGTGTTGGAGGAGAGAAAAAAAAAAACACAGTAATGCTGAAGTAATACAAACTCTCGATGCTGGACATAGGAGGGGGCAAGCGCCCCTCATATACCACATGTGTCTGACAAAAATCCTGGACATTTTGACCATCCAAATTATCGGCCTTTTGGTCGGAAGTAGCCTGGTCTAGCCCTCAATGATTTTGGCCTTGGGGGGGCGGGGTGCCGTGGGATCCACACGGCAGATCGAGCTGAACTGATTTGATCTCACTAACGTGTCGTCATCCCCGGCCCCTCCCGCGCCCGTCCACTGCTGTTCTACGTCGCATCATTTAGAGCGATGCCCACCCCGGAAGGTTGACACCCCCTCAAGGCCACTTTCCAACGTGCGCTTTCCGTTTTCGAACGAAAATGAAAGCCTGGGTGTCGAGGCTAGGTCGGAAGCAAGGCAGCTCTTTAAACATCTAACCCAGAAGTATATCACACTGAAATGTTACTGCTCTCATTATTTCATTACGATTAATTTCTACTATTAATTTCCAACTGTGTCTGGAGCAGTCCAGTTTTTTATTTTTCTTATCTCAGTTATCTTTAAACATTTTTTTAACATTACAGCTGACACTGAAGGTAAAAAAAAAAGAAAACAAATAAATAAGGAACAAATCTAACAAAAGATTAATTACATTTCTTTCTGGAGCTGTCCAGTTCTCATTTTTCAAACAATTCTAGATGAACCAAATTAGAATCCATAACACTATATAAATCTATACGATGCAACAGACCAGACATTATTTTGGCTTATTTCCAGCAGTTTTTGATAATTTTGTGATCAAAAATGTGGAGATGGTCTTGTTTTTTTGTGAGCTCAGTAGTTGATTTACATGCTCTTTTGATTTGCTGTGGTCATCTAAGACCATTTTGCCCTCGCAAAACTTTCGCTGGGCAAAGTGAGCAGCTCAACTTTTGAGCATGTATAAAAATCCGGGACATTCAGTGTCCAGGATTCATTTTATTTTTTTCCTGGACAGACCATAAAAATCCGGGACAATCAGGAAACTCCTGGACGTGTGGCAACAGCAGTCATAAGGAAAGGACTTTCATACCACTGAAGATAATGTGAAAATAGGTATGGAAGAGATTGATTTAAAGAGAACATACCTTGGTGCCTTTATCCCCCTGAAACAAAGAGTAAATGCCAGATCATTACACACTGTTTAGCATATTCAACATTCCAGATTTCACGTGGATCAATATGGAATACACGATGCACTGTCCCGCGATATTGACAACAACGGCTAGCGTAACGACGCCTAAGATGCTAGCGGCTATTAGCATATTTAGTGGGTATTTTGCAGGTCCTACATGAAAAATTCTGACCCATACTATAACACTAGTCTTAATAAACCGGTATTATCGTTTATCGCGATATACCAAGTAATATTGTTGGGTCTATAAAAATATAGAATACCGAATATCGTCAAATACCGACATTATACTGTATTCTATTAAAATATGAGCAATGAGACTTTTAATTCTAACTATACAAACAAACAACACATGCCTAAAATAGCCCTTATTTGGGTTAGGCCTTTTGGAAACAATGCATTTCCAACTCCAGTTTGTCCCTATTTAGGCTGCTTGAACAGCAAAGCGCTCAGTTTCTGACCCCTCAATGTCGCATTTCTGAGAACTAGGTGACTGGTGGAACGTGTCGGACTCTGATTGCACGCCATTACCATCTAGTGGTCAATACCGGTAATATCGACACGTTATCGACACATAACACGTTATCGATACCGATATTAGAAAATCAATACCGTCCAAGACTACTATACACACACACACACACACACACACACACACACACACACACACACACACACACACACACACACACACACACACACACACACACACACTTTTTTTTTACCTTTTGCCCTCGTTCTCCTCTCCCTCCAGTTCCGGAAAACCCAGATCCGGTGCTGGACCCAGAGTCTCCCTTGGGCCCCGCGGGGCCTGCGTCTCCTCTGCTACCCTTCTCTCCTCTGTCGCCCTTCTCACCTTTAGCTCCGGCAGCACCTAGACCACAGTCACAGGTCAGAGGTCATTGTTATTAAAGGGGAATTACACCCTTTTTTTTTTCTGAGAGTGTACAAATGCAACCCTAACAGGTTCATTTGGTTCTATTTTGAAAAACTTTTTTGGAATAGTTCAATGTGCCGATCTATTCACACGTTGTGAGCTTGTGGACTGGCCATTTTAACTATTGAAAAATATATTTTTTTAATAGTTTAAAAGGGCAAAGAACGTAAGGAATAGGAGGTTTAGTGGTGGCAAAAATCTATGCCTATGGTTCTGGTTACAGGGAGACAACAAAATGTCTCCGTAAATCCTATTACAGTATATGAAGGCAGGTTGCATGGTTGTGACAGTGGTCTTTTAAGTTCACAGTTTTTTTTTTAGTAATGTAGATTGGTACAGTTCATATTTTTTGTGATTTAAATCCATATCATGGTCATGGGGTGGCACATTTTATTTTGAAGTGACACTCTGAAACCGGAAGGTTGTGTGTTTTGCCAGCCAATGGGAATGGCATCCCTTCAGTTTACAGGAGGTATAGCTCCGCTACATGTCCTGTGTTTGTTTGTTTAGATCAGGGGTTTTCAACCTTTTTGATGCCAGGGACCACCGTTTTTTCAGAATTTGAGCCACGGACCACCACTTGGGGACATTTTAGCCCCACAGACCCCAAAAACTAAAGACTTCTTTTGCTTTTGTCCAACTTCTAGTTGTGTAGACTTGGGGTAATTAAGATGATGAATATTTTAACTCTTGAGAGTGTACGGGTCCATTTGGTTTCATTTTTTACGTTCTCAAGAGTTACATCTGGTTACCCAACTTAACTGGGGACCACCTGGAACTCTCTCAGGGACCACTGGTGGTCCCCGGACCACCTGTTGAAAACCCCTGGTTTAGAAGTATGTAGAGATGGGAAGCAAAGCCTGTGGCTTATTTCAAAGTTATAACGTTTTCAGGCACATATTTTTGATGATGTTTAAACGTTTAAATGAGTAACACACTGTCTGGATGTAATCTTGAATGAGTAGTGCTGTAATCAAAACCAGGAGGAACAGCGCATGCGCAGCGATGGATATAAGAAAAACAGGTTAATGAAATCAAGATTCTTTTTTTTTTTCCATGTTGGCCTCGACTCAAGGATGGAAAAGTTCCCATCGTTTGGCATAGATTGATAGTTAGACATGATGGGATATCATTATTCCTATGTTAGCTATCATTTCCCAATGTATTTAGCTCATACCTGGGCATTATGCGGCCCGGGGGGCAAATGTGGTCCTTTGGCTGACTCTGACCGGCCCGTGAAAGGGGTCCGGGGACCACCAGTGGTCCTTGGGAGAGTTCCAGTTAAATATGGAATGTTGGTTAACCAGATTTATTACATGGCTTGAATGAATGCTCCAATCAGAAGCCAGCGTTCACGTCACGTGAGCGGTCACATAATACACTATAATCACCGCTCCTCGCCATTATTGACCGCTGCATAAACAAGTTCCCCAAAGTGCAAACAGCTGTGTTCATATCAATCCGTGCTGCGCTTCTGCATTAGCTCCAGCACGCCGTTAGCGGGTCCATTTGGTTAGCTACGTATTTGGTTGTTTACATGCCGTTGTCGTCACCCTCTCAAGGACCACTGGTGGTCCTCGGACCACTGGTTGAAAACCACTGACGTAAGCCCGCGGTGCGCTTCCGCATTTAGTTCCAGCACGCCGTTAGCGGGTCCATTTGGTTAGCACTTAGCTACGTATTTGGTTGTTTACATGCCGTTGCCGTCACCCTCTCAAGGACCACTGGTGGTCCTCGGACCACTGGTTGAAAACCACTGACGTAAGCCATGTAATAAGCGGGATAACACCCTTCGAGCCGGTATTTGTTTCCTAACTAACTGACCTCGGCTGCGCCTCGGTCAGTTAATAGGAAACAAATACCGGCTCGTCGGGTGTTATCCCTTACGTAACTCTTTGAGAGCGTAAAAAAACTTTTACACTCTCAAGAGTTAAAATATTCATCATGTGAATTAGCCCAAGTCTACACAACTAGAGAATGTGGAAGATTAATGGTCATTTTGATCTGTATGTTTGACTGTTTTATTTCCCAAATCCAGCCTGGAATTGTGGACCAATGCAAAGGAAATCTTTAGTTTTGCGGTCTGTGGGGCTAAAAATGGTGGTTCATGGCTCAAATGCTGAATAAATAGAGGGCCCTGGTGTCAAAATGGTTGGTCTTACTCTTACTTTTATGTTGACATTTTAGTCTTGGCCCTCCACAATATTTTATGTATCTCATTTGGCCCCTTGGGAAAAATAATTGCCTACCCCTGATTTAGCTCGTTGTCTACCATTGATGTCAGTTAAAATCCAAAGATTAACCACCACCGACATTTACAGATCTGTGTTTTCAGTGGTTTATGACAGAGGACACTCCTTCCAGCCAGCGAGTTCATCTGGGGCCTTCCGCATCAGAGGACAAACCAAGACAAATTCCCCCTTTCACCTTCCGAAAATGATTTATCCCATTGTGTCCTGATCAGATTCTAGTTTCTGATGCTTTTCACAATTTTTTCTTCAAAAATAGCAGAACTACAAGCTCGTATGATGCTTTTCACAATTTTTTCAAAATAGCAGAACTACAAGCTCGTATCGCGCCACTCGGTGGCGCGATATGAGCTTGTAGATCTGCTATTTTTCAACAGCTTAAAAACAGCAAAACGCGTTCAGTACACAAAGGTTTATTTTGGGACAATCGGATCATTTATAAGAAGGAAAAACGAAAACAAAAATATGGTAACATTGTGTTTGTTGTCATAATTGGTCACAGCCGGGTTGGCTTTGTCTGCGGCGTAATCGTCTTTATAGAAATCATTTTGGAAAAGTCTACAAGGAAAATTTAATTGAGAAATCGTTTCTGGGTCAAGGGGGGCGTCACGAGAGGGATGTGACTGCTCAGCTCTATAGCTCTATCACCAGTGTTGCCACAGTTACTTTGAAACAGTAATCTGACTTCTGAATACTGACTACTGCTTGGAAAAGTAACTTAGTTAGGTTACTGACTACTTGATTTGGAAAGTAACTAAGTTAGATTACTTTTAGTTACTTGCGGCATATAGGACTAGCACCAAGATTCTTTAGGTTAGACGTGGTATTTTTGAAAGTTGACAGTACTTTCTCGCCAGGGCAGAGCGTGCATCGGACCCTGATGTTACCATCATTAACTGAAATAAAATCAAAATAGTGGTTGTACTTCCAACTGCTAAACGAACCGCTCTTCCTCCATAGTAGCACACTAACGTTGCAGCTAACTCTCCCCCTCTCTCGTGCCACGGCCCGCGAAACAGAGATCTGAGGAGTAGAATGTTTGCTACACATATCAACACGTGGAGCGGGAATGTCACCTAAAAAAAAGGGCCCGCATGTTCCAATCGAACGCCGCCTCGAACTCGTGTTTTCTACAGAGTGAAATGCGAAAAAAGTAACGCCTCTAATATTAAATAAATAACTGTAGTATGACTACTGGTTTTGAAATAGTAGTTGCGTTAGACTACTCGTTTCTGAAAAAAGTAGTCCGACGACTACAGTAACGCGTTACTAAGTAACGCGTTACTGGCAACACTGTCTATCACAAAAAAACATGACTCATCCTTAGAACAATCTATAATCAACTTCCAATAAATAAATAAATCGATTAGATATATTATACTATTATACATTATACAACACGCATGCACGTGTGCACGCACGCACGAGGTGTAAAACAGTATGTGAGATCAGTCTGCAAAGATATACCCACGCACATTCACAAGACAAGTTTTTATTGATGCAACATTTCAGTCGTGAAGTCCTTCATCAGGTTTTAAATTTAGAATATGGCTTCTCATAGGCAAATACTGTACCTATTTACCAATTGAAAGTCCCTCCTTATTTATTCCAATAAGAAGGATACTGCCTAATTTCCTCCGCCATTGATGTATGAATGTGTATGAATGCAAGCATTGTGCCATGGATAAATTAACTGTTCTAAGGAGGGCTTGCAAGTTGCAACTCACTTTTAACCCTTAGTGTCCTGAACGCGTTTTGGTGTTTTATCTGTTGAAAAATAGCAGATCAACAAGCTCATGTCGCGCCAAGTGGCGCGACATGAGCTTGTGTTCTGCTATTTTTGAAAAATTGTGAAAATGTGCTGCAAATCTCTGAATATGTTATTTTGGAAGCAAACATTTTTACTCAAATTTTTGCATCTGGGGATCCCGAGAACAACATGTTTTCAGAGGGGGTCTGCAGCCAAATATGGATAATTCTGGTGGTCCTTGGCTTGGCCTTGGACACAGGAACACAGATTTTTCAGAAAAAACTAGAATCTAGTGTCAGAGACTATAGAATCTAGTGTCAAAACTCGATTCTAGCGTCAGAAACTAAATTCTAGTGTCAAAAGTAGATCCTATCATCAGAAACTATAATTTAGTGCAATAACTAGAATCTAGTGTCGGAAACTACTGTAGAATCTAGCGTCAAAAGCTAGAATGTTGCTGCAGCTATATCTGATGTCAGGAAATACTGTATAATCTGGTGTCAGAAAGTCGAATCGAGGGTCACGACACAATGGGTTAAACACTATTCAAAACAATGTTTTCACCTTTCAGTCTTCAAAGATTTTTCGCTAGTCGCTAATCATTTTGTAGGATCTTAGCCCTGGGACTTGTATTGGTATGAAACACACGTATAATATTAATTTACTTCGAGTGACATCTCACTTTTCTTAGCTGTCATTGTGTCTAGTGATGTTTATTTCACTTAGGAAGTGTTGAATGGGTGAGCAGAAGTAATGTGTCCCTGTGTCCACTAGATGGCATTGTAGCACAATACAAGAGCACAGTAATCCCTGCAAAAGTTTTCTTTATGGCAGGGGTTTTCAACCTTTTTGACTCCAAGGACCACCATTTATTCAGCATTTGAGTCACGGACCACCATTTGAGGACATCTTAGCCCCAAAGACCTAAAATTAAAGAATTCTTTTGGTTTTGGCCACAATTCCAGGCTGTATTTTGCCAACAAAACAGTGCAGACTTCTTAATTAAATAGTGCTAATTCAGATGATATATATTTTAACTCTTGAGAGTGTAAAAATGGACCCGCAAGGGTCCATTTGGTTTCATTTTTACACTCTCAAGAGTTACATCTGGTTAAGCAACCTTCCATCATTTAGCCTGGGGACCACCTGGAACCTTCTCAAGGACCACTGGTGGTCCCTGGACCACCTGTTGAAAACCCCTGCTTTATGGGAAGCAAATATAGAGCACATACAGCATTATCTGATCATTCACTTCTCAGATAATGTTGCAAATTATTTTCTTAAGCACCCAATTTTGTTACTACAAGAAAGACATGCGCATGTACATACATTCTCTTTTCCTACTATTTGTTTGCTTTTTTGCATTCTATAGCCTTGCACCTTGCTGTGGGCCTATCAAGACCTTTGCGGCTGTAGCAGTGATTAAAGGACCACTTCACTACTTTTCAACCAACCTTCATATACGGCCAATTGGACCTCACTAATATTTTTTTGAGAAAATACCATTTTTTTCTGTCTCTCATAGTAAGGCTGAGGGCGGTGGGTCGATGGGTAGTCCAAGCTAATAGAAACTGCAGGCTTTCAAATAAATATTTTCTATAGGAATCGTGCAGAAATACAGCAGTAAATGTGTAAGCATTGTGTAGTAATTCAACAATAAATGTATATTGATTGTATGGTTCTTTCCAAAAAGTCAATAGTGAGGCTGAAGTAATTAAGTAGCAGCCAGGTAGTGATTTGAATAGGAATTATGAAGTAATTTCACTAGTGGTTTTGTACTGTGTGTAGACATTTTGTCGTAGTGATCACCACTCAATGAGTAGTAATTCAATAGTGTTTTTTTCATGAGCGTATGGAGTTATGGGTCAGCAATGTCACACACCCGCACTGACACACAGACAAAACCCAGAATCAAGGTTGTACTTATTTTATCTAGAATAAACTCTAAACAACTATCCTCCCTCCCTCTCCCTCTCTCTCTCTCCCCAGTGCAATTTAAATGAAAGTGAAGAAAAAATTAAAATGTGCTAAATCCGCGATGAGTTGCGAGAAAACAAGACAACTGTTAAGTTCTTTGGTATCCGAGATCATCCTAGTGGCAGTAGCCTCAAAAAGTCATCATTATTCTCTTGTTCCAAAGACAACAGGAAATTCCACTCATCTCCCCTTGAGGGTGCAAGAGAGCTTCCTGTCCAGATCACGTCTAAACTCACTAGTATATATATACATATACCTACAGTATATTTTTACTGAAATGTTAGAAGGGTATTTGTTGGCAGAACACTCACACTCACACTCACACTCACACTCACACTCACACTCACACTCACACTCATACTCATACTCATACTCATACTCATACTCATACTCATACTCACACTCACACTCACACTCACACTCACACTCACACTCACACACGCACACACACTTCTGCCTGGCTTACATACTGTAGAAATCTTGCTCACTGCATTCACAATAAACTACGCGACAACCCACCAGTGCTTCTATTTCATCCCTTCTGACTGCCAGAGGGCAGTGGTTTAAACACCGCCTGTCAGGAGATACCATCGTTACATACATAATTATCTTGTTTTAATGCTCCTACCTGAGACTCTGGAGCCCTTTGATGATGTCAGACTGGGCTCTGGCACCGGCCGTAGAGACGGAGGGGTGGTCTGTGGAGAGAGATGGAGTCAAAAAAAGTAAACCAAAGAACCAAATTTCTGGGCAGAAGCTCCTCTTTTGTCAACCAAAGTGCCCTGAAGACTCCAGCGGGAGCCCTAATTCAGCCCTACATTGGACTATGCTCTCGCACCTCTTTGGTTCTCAAACGTCTCTATGACTCTAAAGTCCAAGCTGCTCCCAAAACAAAATAATTTGACTACGCCTTTGGTTTGGGGCGAAAATAAATCTTGATGATGTCAACGAGATGTTTCACCATGTTAGTGGGAACACAGAATGGGGGATTTTTTTTTTAATCATGTCCACCCAGCTCTCGAGGGTATACTAATAACATATTAGAATGGTGAAAATGGGTGGAGTTCCCCTTTAACCGAGTTCAGGACACATCTCCTTGCAAGAATTAAGCAACTTAAAATGGGACTGACATTTAAAATTGTAAATGCCACGATGCCTTCTATGCCCGCATACCACCCACATACCAGACGAACTACCTCAAACCACTCTCACAGCCACAACTCCCAGTTTTATAACTTTATAACTTTATTTATTTGAACACAAGAAAAAAAGAAAAATCTGATTATTAAGGCAGCAAACACCAACCGGTTTGGACCGGCAGTGATACTGTATTCTTCATAACACTGTACCAGCATGCTGGAGGTTTTAAAACACCCCTCAGTATCTTCTGACAGTATCTCCTGCCAGACACAAACCCACACACACAGACACACAACACGTTTGAGCAAGACATATACAGTACATAGACACGGGAACTATAGAGGTGGACAATTCTGTGGACAGACAGACAGACAGACAGACAGACAGACAGACAGACAGACAGACAGACAGACAGACAGACAGACAGACAGACAGACAGACAGACAGACAGACAGACAGACAGACAGACAGACAGACAGACAGACAGACCCACCTTTACTCTGTTACTGGTCTGTCTCCTGTCCCCGTCTCCACTCCCAAAATCACCTGAGCCCTGGGGTGAGGAAGAGACAGACAGAGAGAGGCAGGGAGCATATAACAAATCAAATAACATCAAACATATGTGAAGATAGCCTTACAGCAGGGGTGCCCACACTTTTTTTGAGCTACTTTCAAAATGACCGGCTCAACAAGATCTACACATTAAAAATAGTGGTGATGGTGTTACTTACTGTTATAGAGTTTAAGAATAATGCACTTATAATGAACAATGGAGAGGGGGAGAATTGGAAGGTTTTCTTGTACGGTATATGCTACTACTGACGTTTGAAAACAGTATTTGGGGTTTGAGTTGACAGTTTGTGATGTTGAGTTTAGTCTCTTGCACCCAAAGCTGATAACGTTCACGTTTTTGTCTACAATTGGGAAAGAGAACTGGCAAAATAACAATTATTCTACATTTTCTAATTGTGTGGACTCTTAAAATTATGTAATTCAGGTGTTTAAATATAATTTAACTCTTGAGAGTGTAAAATGAAACCAAATGGACCCGTAAGGGTCCATTTGGTTTCATTTTAATGCTCTCAAGAGTTACAGATCTATACATTTTAGGGGACTGTCAGGTGATCTACCTGCATGGCCTGTGTGATCTACTGGTAGATCACCATCTACCTTTTGAATACAGATATGAAGAACAATGAAGTTTACATATAATCCATGTCCTGGTGAGCATGTGATATGAATTAGTGTGGCGGAGAAAAAAGAAGAAGAATTTAAATAGTCCTCTTGCACCAACAGGGAAGTAGGCACTAATAGTTACAAACTGCATAACCTGAATAAGAATGTTTTTTTTTAGACACTCATAGTCTGCTACAGTATGATGCCAAATCCAATTTCACAGGATATCTGGAGCAGCGTTTCTGGTTCCAGGTATTGTCTCTACAGCGTGGAGGAGCGATGCTTCCTCCGGACAGAAGCCATCGAGGAGAAACTAGAAAAAGTGCCCTTCCGGGCACAGGTCTCCACCAGGCTTTGGCCTCTTGGTGGCGCTATAGGCCTTAGTGAAAAGGGTCCCATTCTTTCTCGTGCCTTATTTGAGGATTTGAGGGCTTTTTTCCCGCTACATTGGCTGCATTCAGTTGACGCTTTTTGTTCCAAACGAGCAAATCATTTTCAGTTACAGGACTTTTATTAGTCAAGTAAAGCATCAATAATAACATCAGTTGTTGTTGAAGTTGCAGCAGACACGCAGCATGCATAAAGCTAAAGGTCTGACTCAGAGTTTTCTGTTTTCAATGATGAAATGCTGTTGGTTTAGCGGTGACACAGCTGTAGTTAGTTAGTAGCAGTAGTAGTGTTTCAAATCATTTTAGATATAGGCACTTAAATTCGACATATCTTGGGTTGTTTTGCATGCTATCATGTTTGGAGGGGGGCAGACCCCCACCCACCCCCCCCATGCCCATGCCTAGATCCGCCCCTGGGAGACATTGAATACTCACAGCGTCGGTGTCGTCCTCGTCATCGCAGAGGCGCTCCGCGGCCTGCGGGTTGCCCACCACTTTCAACATGGCGATGCCACCCTACACGCACACACACACCCACACCCACACACACACACAGACGCACAGACACAAAACTCCCTCCTGTTATTCCACATGCTGCCTGCAATCAATCAGGTCACAACATGAATCTGGCTGAGAGGTGGAAAAATGCGAGCACGGCCGAGACATGACTCATAGCGTCACACCACAGTGTAGCACATTGGTGGGCCCAAAGCTTTTAGCCTGTGTGACCCCCCAAAAAGACACAACTTAACATATTCGTCTAGGGCAGGGGTTTTCAACAGGTGGTCCGGGGACCACCAGTGGTCCTTGAGAGGGTTCCAGGTGGTCCCCAGCTAAGTTGTTTTAACTAAATGTAACTCTTGAGTGTAAAAATGAAACCAAATGGACCCGCCAGGGTCCATTTGGTTTCATTTTTACACTCTCAAGAGTTAATTAGTCCAAATTCACACAACTGGAAGATTAATGGTCTTGGAAGCAAAAGAAATCTTTAGTTTTGGGGTCTGTGGGTCTAAAAATATCCTCAATTGATGGTCTGTGGCTCAAACGCTGAATATATGGTGGGCCCTGGGATGAAAAAGGTTGAAAACCAGCGAAAAATACCAGATCTACAAGCTCACAAGAAGACAACACATCATGCCGTGTTGAGAACATGACTATTATAACTACTATTAAAAAAGGGCGAAATAACATATATCCCTAAAATTCTATGTCCCTCAAGCTTATTCTCTAATGCAGTGGTTTTCAACCTTTTTTCATACCAGGGCCCACTATTTATTCAGAATTTGAGCCACGGGGGACCACAATTTGATGACATTTTAGCCCTACAGCCCCCAAAACTAAAGATTTCAAGATCTTAAGATCAAAATGACCATTAATATTCTACACTTTCTAGTTGTGTAGACACATGATGTATATTTTAACTCTTTTAACTCTTGAGAGTGTATGCATTGTAGTTTTTGGACTGAGCTGGGGACGTGAGACCCTTCTCAGCTTCGAGAAGACTTTGCTTCAGTTATTATTGTCATTGTTTTGGTTATTATAATCATCCAAAACAACAATGTGCGGCAGTGGGAAAGTTCACCCCATCTTGAAGAAGTTAACGCATGCTCTATCAACTCCAGACATTGTCTAATACACTTCCGAAGTTTACACACAGACGTCCTCATTATTGCAAATTAAGACTGCATAACATACTGTATTCCCACATGCTGTGACAAATGTAATACAATAGATTGAGCTTCATCCTCTGGCCCCCGGATACAATGATATTGGATTAAGACATTCTTCTGATGTTCTGAATATCCTTATTGACCCCGGTCCTGTATCAATTATTCTGAATTTATCAGACATTTCTCAAAATCAAGAGCGCATGTGCACGCACACGCACACACACACGCACAGTGTTGTAGTGGGACTTTTAGAAGTGGGGGGACGCCTCCTAAAGGGCAATTCCACCCATTTTCATTTTTTTTCTGAGAGTGTACAAATGTGAACCAAATGGACCATTTGGTTCCACTTGTACACACTCAGAAAAAAGGAAACTCATTAACATGGTGAAACACATCTTGCTGATGTCATCAAGATGTGTTTCACCATGCTAATGATTTTTTTCAGATCTCCATTTCTAGGAAACACAGAATGGGGGAACTTTTTTTTACCATGTCCACACAACATCTCTAAAGGTATATTAATGACATAGTAAAATATTAAAAAGTAAAAAATTAAAACAAGTATATAATATTGAGAAGATTGTTTACAATGCCTAATTGTATCTATAAAAGTAAATGACAAGACAAAAAACATAGGCCTACTTTTGCCCCAAAAATATTTTAGATGTGAGAAGTGGGGGGACGCCGTCCCCCTCGCGTCCCCCCTCCACTACACCCTGCACACACACACACACACGCACACGCACACGCACACGCACACGCACACACACACACACACACACACACGCACACGCACACACACACACACACACACACACACACACACAGTTGAATCTAACTCCACCTCACTTCCACTCGACTATTGGTTCATTATTGGCGCAGTGACGTCACCGCCCCTGTTCCGGAAGTCTTTTCCCAATTCATTTTTCTCATAGACTTTTCGAAAATAATTTATATCAAGACGATTACGCCGCGGACACAGCCAACTCGAGTCGTGACGAATCATGATGACACACACAAACTTTTGGGACAATAAAATCATTTCTAAGATGAAAAACGAAACAAAAAGTCTTGTATCATGCCGTTTTCTACTTCTTCCTAATTATATATTATATGACGATATTGTGTTTGTTGTCATGATTTGTCACGACCTGAGTTGGCTTTGGCCGCGGCGTAATCGTCTTGATATAAATTATTTTTCGAAAAGTCTATGAGAAAAATGAATGGGGAAAAGACTTCCGGAACCGGGGCGGTGACGTCACTGCGCATCTCTATATATACACATTTTTGATTTGAAGCTAAAAAGTTGCCTAGAAAGTTGCCTTTAAACATACTCTAGCAGGGGCGGATGTAACATTTCCCAATTTGGTGGGCAGAAGAAAATGGTAAGGGGGCGGCTTCATCGCCCGTGGCGCGAAGCGCCACGGGCGATGAAGCCGCCCCCTTACCATTTTCAGTAGTGTTTCAAATACTTTTAAATATATGCACTGAAATATCTTGGGTTGTTTTGCATGCATGTCATCATGTTTGGTGGGGCAGACTGGGCATTTAGGGGGGCATCGCCCCCCCATGCCTATGCCTAGATCTGCCCCTGTACTCTAGTAAAAATTGGTCGGTCCACATATTGGCAGGTATGTGCGTGGTTAGACGTGAGGTGCAAAAAAAAAAGACCCACATAGGGCAGAAAATTTACAGCACATACAAATGCATGGGAGGCATAGATGCGAGGAATATTTAAGGATTTTAATTGCCGCTTTTGTCACTTTTTCAGGGTTCATGTGACCATCACATGTGGTCAGCTGGGTCACTGATTGGGCACAAGGCCCCGGGGTCGGAGGTGAAAGGTCGTGTCGTAGCTTTCCGAGGGACAGGACAGGAGGAGGAGGATTAGGTCCCGTCTTTGTTGTGAGGTCTCGAGTGACCCAGACACTTAAAGGGGAATTCCACCCATTTTCAAATTTTTACTATGTCATTAATATACCTTAGAGACATTGTGTGGATATATGATAAAAAAAAAAGTTCCCCCATTCTGTGTTCCCAAGAAATGGAGGTCTGAAGAAAATCATTGATGACATCATCAAGATGTACAGTATTTCACCATGTTAGTGGATTTCTTTAGACGCTTCTTTTTTTCTGAGAGCGTACAAATGGAACCAAATGAACCGTTAGGGTTCGAGTAGGGATTAAGGGCTTCATTTTCGTCCCCGCTAAACCCCTTATGCCTTAACTTCTTCGCCTTTTTAAACTATTAAAAAGAACATTTTTCCATAGTTTAAATGGCCAGTCTACAAGCTCACAATGTGTCAATAGATAGAATAGGCATTAGGCACGTTGAACTATTCCAAAAAGTTAAAAAAAAAAAAAAAAAATGATAAGGGGTTTAGGATAAGGGGTTTAGATGGTAACAAAAATGGAGCCCTTAGTCTGAATTTAGGATGTTGAACATGTGTGCTCTATAGCTCACACCGAACGACTCTCACCAAAACAACACACACACACACACACACACACACACACACACACACACACACACACACACACACACACACACACACACACACACACTACAGTTCTGAACAATAAGACCAGCCATATGCACTGGAAAAAAAATGTGTGCGTGGCATTTCTTTTATTAAAACATTGTTTTATCATATACAGTAGGAAAGCTATAGAGCTCCGCAGTGACGTCAGAGCAGCTGTTCCGGATGTGAATTTCCTGTTCATTTTCCCCATAGACAAGTATTTATATAAAAAATGGACCCTAATGGGTCCATTTGGTTCCACTTGTACCCTCTCAGAAAACTATATATTTTTCATTATGTCCACACAACAACTCTAAGGTATACTAATGTGTTTGTAAACAGATTTGAATCCAACTCCACCTCACGTCCACTCTATTGGCTCATTAGGAATTGGCTTCTGCGCTGTGATTGGCTAAAATGCTGTCGCCTCAGCCCCCACAACCCCCTCCCTCCCTCCCTCCACGCACTAGCAGCGGCTTGCCATGAGCCCGACGAAAAACATTTGTTACAACCACAAAAGTTCTAGACCGTCTATTCATCAATATTCATCTGAATCAGCCCGGGTCTACACAACTAGAGAATGTAGAAGTTTCATGGACATATTATGTATGTTTGACTGTTTTGTTTCCAAAAATCCAGCCTGGAATTGTGGACGAAAGCAAAAATAAATCTTACGTTTTGGGGTCAAGTTTTGGGGCTAAAATGTCATTAAACGGTGGTCCTCCGTGGCTCAATTGCTGAATAAATAGTGGGCCCTGGTATCAAAAAGGTTAAAAACCACTGGACTAAAACATTCCAGAAGGGCCTAAAGCATACCTGGGCATTATGCGGCCCGGGGGCCAAATGTGGTCCTTTGGCTGACTCTGACCGGCCCGGGGACCACCAGTGGTCCTTGAGAGAGTTCCAGTTAAATATGGGAAGTTGGTTAACCAGATGTAACTCTTTGAGAGCGTAAAAATGAAACCAAATGGACCCTTGCGGGTCCATTTGGTTTCATGTTTACACTCTCAAGAGTTAAAATATTCATCATCTGAATTACCGGTACCTAAAATCTACACAATCAGATAATGTAAAAGAATGGTCATTTTTTATCTATGTTTGCTTGGTTTCCCAAATCAAGCTTGGTATTGTGAACAAAAAACAAAATAAATCTTTAGTTTTTGGGTCTGTGGGACTAAAATGTCAAAAGGTTTGGTCTTACTCTTACTTTTATCTTGAAGTTAAATTAATACTACGCAGACCTTTAGTCTTGGCCCTCCACAATATTTTATGTATCTGATGTGGCCGCTTGGGGAAAATAATTGCCCACAGCTGGCCTAAAGTGACTACAAATCCCACACTGCCCCCACTCCTGTGCCTGCCCATAAGTCACCTGGTAGCGGTCGGGGTCGGCGCCGCCCGCCTGGCCCACGAAGATGCCGGCGGCCGGGTCCAGCTCCATGTCGTCGGGCGAGCGCTCGAACTTCACCACCTGCGGCGTGGAGTCGCAGCCCTGGTAGAAGGTCACCTGGTCCTCGAACACCGACAGCGAGAAGCGCGCCCACGTCTCGGTGAGGCGCGGCAGCTCGAAGGAGGCCGCCTCGTACGACTCCTCCGAGTCGGGCTCCGTGTAGAAGAAGTGCAGCCTGCGGGGGTTGGGGATAATATGAGGGGCCGGGGGTCAGGGTGCGGATCTAGGCATTGGCATGGGGGGGCTAAATGCCCTGACTGCCCCACCAAACATAAAGTGCTTATATTTTAAAGGATTTGAAACACTACTACTGCTACTAACTAACTACAATTGTGGCACCACTAAACCAACAGCATTTCATCATTGAAAACAGAAAACTCTCTGAGTCAGACCTTTAGCTTTATGCATGCTGCGTGTCTGTTGCAACTTCAACAACAACTGATGTTATTATTGATGCTTAAGCGGCTAATATAAGTCTTGCAAATGGTATGGGTGCGGCTTCATCGCCCGTGGCGCGAAGCGACACGGGCGTTTGCCCCTGTACCTGCGTTTGTTGCCACCAGGCGCCACGCGGCTCAGCTTGACGCCGATGTACATGAACTTCTGCGCGCCGTCGGTGATGGAGAAGAGCACCGCCTGGTCGTCGGTGGTGGGCTTGACGTGGAAGAGCAGGGAGAAGTGGCGGTAGAAGGGGTTGGGCACGTGGGCCAGCGCCGGCTGGCCCGCCGTGGCCGACCGCCCGAACAGGTAGGCCGGGGCGCCGCCCGGACCCAGGATCCGCGTGATCTCGCTGGGCGGGGGGTCTCCGATCAGCTGCAGCAGAGACACGCCGCTCTCCTCTGTCGTAAAACGGAAACGAAAAACCGTTAAAATAGTTTGTGTTTTAAAGGAGAATTCCACACCAAAAGTTTTTTTCTATCTTTATTTGCATTTTTTTTTTTTTTTTTTTAAGTGGACAAGGTGTTATTTTGTGAAAACACACATATGGCTGTTTCCCCTACCCCAAAATAAGCTTATAATGGGTCTAAGGGGTGTTGTTCAAGCCTATATACCTATACACCTACATACATCGCTCCAAAATGCAATTTTTTTCTATATATTGTGTCTGTACCACATCCGTATTGTGTTAACACTCACACTTTTGTTTCAGCAGTGGTTCAGCCATAAACCATGTGCCACGCCGCCCAGACAGCTGGATCACTGCTGAACCAAAAGTGAAAGTGAAAGTTGGAGTGTTAACTCACTACTGACATGGTGGAGACACAATATATAGAAAAAAAATTGCATTTTGGAGCGATGTATATAGGTGAACTTGAACAACACCCCTTAGCCCCATTATAAGCTTATTCTGGGTTAGGGAAAACAGCCAGAAGGGAGTGTTTTCACAAAAAAACACCTGGACCACAAAAAAAAACTAACTGCAAATAAAGATTAAAAAAAAAAAACTTTTGGTGCGGAATTCTCCTTTAATTAGGAAATTATTGAGTTGTTTAAAAGGACAACTTTATTTATTTTCAACCAAGGTTCATGTTTTTTAAAAATGAACACTGATAACAACCTAAAACATGGTTGAAAAAATAAAATAAAAATAAAGTTGTCCTTTAAACTTCAAATCTCTGCTTGCAGAGACAGGAGGTTGACATTGCACAGGCGACAATGTCATGGGTATCAGTGGTCGAGAAATTAATGAGTGCAAGAAAACAAAGATTATTATTATTATTATTATGGATACTGATATTAATGGTACAAAGTTAAAAGGAATAGCGAGTGAGCATGGTACCTAGCATTGAGGCTAACTAACTGGCTAGCAGAGTTGTTTTTTTTAGAATATTTTGATTTAGTCTCAGTCTTAGTCTTTCAATAAGACATCTTCTGAAATTCATTTGTTTTTATTCTAGTCATAGTCGACGAAATGTCAAAAATGTCTTAGTCTTGGCAGTTTAGTCTTACATACAAATACATTTTAGGTTTATATATGTTATACAGATTTATAGTTTTTAGTATGAAACATGTCTTGTTTAATTTCACATACTTAAAAAGAAAGAAAAAAAGAAGATAAAAATGTGTTTTATTTCCATTAGTCTTAGGTTATGATTTAGTCTTCGTCTTAAGCTTTTGGAAATCATCTTTGTTAGTCTAGTCTTAGTCGACTAAATATAAAAACCTTAGTCGACTTAGTATTTAGTGTTAGTCTTAGTCGACAAAAACAACACTGCTGGCTAGTGAGTAGAAAGTGCAGATAATTAGTAGTAGAACTCTGATTCACCAAGTCCACCGGAAGACCTTGTTCATGGGTGGTGGGATAATACGGACGTCTAATTCGCCGGGCCAATCCACCCGTAGCCCCCTGAGGTCACAAGGTCTGAACCACAGACCTCAATGTGGGAGGAATCCCGGCGACATGTTGACCGCACATTGAACGCGTACTGCTGTAACTAAAGCCGAGTTCCTCTTGTTGTTTTAAGTCAGTCGGGCGCTCAAGCCTATCCCCGCCAGGACACCTTCGTATAATCAGTCATTGTCTCCTTCCTTGGGTCTCATTTGCCGCGGTGTTGTCTCACATGGGCGGATCTAGCCATGGGTATGGGGGGGGCAATGCCCCCCTAAATGCCCAGTCTGCCCCACCACCCAACATGACGGCACGCAAAACAACCCAAGATATTTCAAATTAAAGTGCTTATGTTTAAAATGATTTGAAACACTACTACTGCTACTAACTAACTACAGCTGTGTCACCACTAAACTAGCCTCGACACCCAGGCTTTCATTTTCGTCCGCCTTGCGCGAAAACGGAAAGCCTGGACTAACGCGCGTTGGAAAGTGGCCTTGAGGGGCGTGTCAACCTTCCGGGGTGGGCGTCGCTCTAAATGATGTGACGTAGAACAGCAGTGGACGGGCGTGGGAGGGGCCGGAGATGACGACACGTTAGTGAAATCAAATCAGAGCGCAGCACTTCCGCCGTGTGGATCCCACGACACCCCCGCCCCCCAAGGCCAAAATCATTGAGGGCTAGACCAGGCTACCACTAAACCAACAGCATTTCATCATTGAAAACAGAAAACTCCCTGAGTCAGACCTTTAGCTTTATGCATGCTGCGTGTCTGTTGCAACTTCAACAACAACTGATGTTATTATTGATGTTCTACTTGACTAATATAAGTCCTGTAACCGAAAATGGTATGCGTGCGGCTTCATCGCCCGTGCCGCTTCGCGCCACGGGCAATGAAGCCGCACCCATACCATTTTAATGATGTGTTGAGGGGTTGTGGACCTGGTGTTTTTCTGTGCGTTGACACCAACATGCAACTTAGCATCACTGAGCAAGCTTTACAATGCCATCTACTGTACGCCTCCTCCAAAGCACTCACGCCTTCATCCAAATCGCGATTCACATCGACTGTGGATCCCATTCGCCCAAGCAGAAGCCAAGCAATGTACCGACCAGCACATCGGGAGCAATTAAGTGTCTTGCTCAGGGACACGTCGACACTAACTCAGGGGGAAGCGTCAGGGTTCGAACTGGCAACCTCGTGGGTTACCATTCACCCCTTAACTCTTTAAGTGTCATGTGCCACACACAGGCCTGACCCTCGAGGTTCGGTGAGCAGGCACAATCTTGGAAATGTCTTGGTTGTGGGCATCTGCAACAAAACGCTCAAGGGATTTTGGGATACACTGGAAATGTTCGCGGGGAAATGTATCCACTGTATAATCGAGACTGCAACATTTGTTAGTCAGCTCAATAGAATGACTGCAGACTAGTAGGCCATGGCCTACTTTTGCATGAGCAGAGTGAGGGATTGAAAAAAACAACAAAAACACTTTAAAATTTAAAATTCCCTTACCATACCCTTCAACTTTTCTTTTTTCAGCTTCGATAGCGACATGGTTAAAACCACAATAGAGTGAGCGATCCAGGCGATGTTTGTTATCATTTGATTCCACGTGCAGTGGAAGGTGGAAAGGAGAGCTCCCATTCCAGGGGCAGATCCCATTTGGGGGGGGGGGGGGGGGGGGGGGGGGGGGGGGGGCAAGAGAACACGTTGGAGGGGCAAGAGAAAATTGTATGGGGGCGGCTTCATGAAGCCGCACCCATACCATTTTCAGTTACAGGACTTTTATTAGTCAAGTAAAGCATCAATAATAACATCAGTTGTTGTTGAAGTTGCAACAGACACGCAGCATGCATAAAGCTAAAGGTCTGACTCAGAGAGTTTTCTGTTTTCAATGATGAAATGCTGTTGGTTTAGTGGGGACACAGCTGTAGTTAGTTAGTAGCAGTAGTAGTGTTTCAAATCCTTTTAAATACAAGCACTTTAATTTGAAATATCTTGGGTTGTTTTGCATAGCATCGTGTTTGGGGGGGGGGGGGGGTCAGACTAGGTATTTAGGGGGGCATTGCCCCCCCATGCCCATGCCTAGATCCGCCCTGTCCCATTCTCTGGAGCTACTTTTTTCTTCTAGCATGCTCGCGCTGGAAATAGCAGCAAAGAGAGACTTATAATAGCTGTGTTTCCTATATACAGTTCTGCAAGGGAAGTACCTATACTTTACGGTGATGTGATGGCTCCATTCAAACAAAGACTTAAATTTAGCATTTGTATGGAAGAGGGGAGCTTCACTAAATGCATAGGCACGAGGGTCATTAGCGTGTTTTTTTCCCTCGCACCTCAGAACAATGGAATGAATACATTGCGTTATCTATTGGTTTCGGGGTGGGTGCTGGACAGAATTAAAGTAACAAGTCTGATTTGAAATGTAACAAGTAGAAAGTACAGATACTTCGTGTTAAAATGTACCAGGTACAAGTAAAAACTACTTAAAGGGGAATTCCAGCCATTTTCAAATTCCTGAGAAAGGGGTCTGAAAGAAAAATCATTGACATGGTGAAATACATCTTGATGATGTCATCAGATGTATTTCACCATGTTTTTTTCAGACCTCCATTTTTAGGAAATACAGAATTGGGGGAACTTTTTCATCATGTCCACACAACATCTCTAAGGTATATTAATGACATATTAAAATGTTGAAAATGGGTGGAGTTCCCCTTTAAATAAATACTGAGTAAAGCACAAATACAGTAACAAAGTATTTTTACTTATTGTTACTTCCCAACTACGGCCAATTGTTTCTCATAACAGATAAATATAATCATATGTTACATGGATAACAACACTAGGCATGAATTTTCCTGAATAGCCAGTAGCTATAGTACAGTGTCATCTCAGACACTTTGGAAATACGTGAACAATCAACTCTGTGTTGCAGCAAGACGGTATCTTCCCTAGTTTCCATTCTTGACATGGAAACTATGCACTTCATTCTTGCACCATAGTGTGTAGCGTATGTAGCATATTATGACATGCAACATATTATGACATGGAACTGTAACTGGGAAAACATTTCGATTTCTGGATCTCAACACTTTACAGGTAAAATAACATAAGGGAACCAATGAATGAACAATGACTAAACAAGTATTCTGTCAAAATCTGCTGTCAATGGAAGAAGATGGTTGTCTGGGAACCCCCAAAAATTCCCCATATTATGACAGAACTGTTTGCCAGCAACAGGTGTCATGGGTCCTTTGCAATTCGCAAGGCTTCGGCACGCACAGAGAAAACCAATAATTCTGCACAGCTATTGAGGTTGTAAAACCTAAAAGAGACACACACACACACACACACACACAACACACAAACACACACACACACACACACACACACACACACACACACACACACACACACACACACACACACACACACCAAGGGCGGATGTAACATTTCCCAAAGGGGAAGGGGGGGGGGGCAGAAGAAAATGGTAAGGGGGCGGCTTCATCGCCGCCCCATACCATTTTCAGTAGTGTTCCAAATACTTTTAAATAGAAGCACTGGAATATCTTGGGTTGTTTTGCATGCCATGATGTTTGGTGCAGGGACAGACTGGGCATTTAGGGGGGGCATGCCCCCCCCCCCCCCCCCCCATGCCTAGATCCGCCCCTGACACACACACACACACACACACACACACAACACACACACACACACACACACACACACACACACACACACACACACACACACACACACACACACACACACACACACACACACACACGCTGATGCTATACATGGCACCTTTCCGTGCCATGAGAACTGTACACACAGTAGTGTGTGTGTAAATCATATTGACGCCACATGTGCCATCATGATTCATGCAGCAGCGTGCGTGCCATAAATTCCCCTATGCGGACAGTACTTCCTGCTCTGTCAGGAAAAGACCCCTAGCCTTTGGCGTGTTCAGAACCCCCCCACCATCTACACTACAGTTCCTGTTTCATAAGACACTGCAGCCAGCCAGCCCTCCTGCAAAGATCATTAACGACCAAGAAAGAAGCGGCCCAAAAAAAGTACTCACATTTCCTGCAATGATGTAGTAAGCAAGTCAGAAGCACGAAAAAAATCTGGAATTCAAAATGTACTCGAAAGTCCAAAACGTATTGGCATGAACGTGTGCTTAAAGGGGAATTCCACCCATTTTCAACATTCTAATATGTCACTATAGTATACCCTATAAATGTGTCAAAATAAAAGCAGAGGACTTCAATATGAGATCAACTATAAAAAAATATTTGATGTTTTTCTTTTAAATAATTTCAGAACTAAGCCACAAATGGCTGACCTAGCATATCACATATCAGCTAGTTTCAATATTTGCTGTAAGTATAACATAGGGAAGTGAGGGCCGAATACCTTCTAAATCAGAGGTTTTCAACAGGTGGTCCGGGGACCACCTGTTGGGGGTCCGGGTCGTCCCTGAGAGGGTTCCAGGTGGTCCCCAGGGGCCCAGGCTAAATGATGGAAAGCTGCACCAGATGTAACTCTTTGAGAGCGTAAACATGTTTACGCAATGTTTACGCTTCAAGAGCTAAAATATTCATCATGTGAATTATCCTAAGTCTACACAACTAGACAATGCAGAAGATGTTTGACTGATTTGTTGCTGTCCGAATGCCAGTTTGGTAGACAAAATAAATCTTTAGTTTTGGGGTCTGTGGGGCTAAAATGTCCTCAAATGGCGGTTCCGTGGCTCAAATTCTGAATAAATAGGGGTCCCTGGTATGAAAAAGGTTGAAAACCACTGTTCTAAATCAATAGTTCAACATTTTCAAAAAAAAAAGAACAAAACAAAAAAAAAAAGTTGCAAGTTTGAATATCTACTTTTTATAAGCCAATGCTAACATCTAAAACGGCATCTTTTCCTGGTCTTAACAGCCTTTAGGGCCTGTAAAAAAGCAGTGATGTAATGTCGCGGTTTACATTGGTTAAATGGGTTAAGTCTACTGAATTTGATGAACGTCGTCTTCAAACGGCAGCGGTAGCTTGATAACGGCAATCTAGTAAAGCGAAACAGTAACCGAAAGCGGACAAACTTCAGAGAGCCTTTCGGTGTGGGATTGAAAGGAAGCAGGGGCAGATCTAGCAATGCCCCCCCTAAATGCCCAGTCTGCCCCACCAAACAAAGTGCTTATATTGAAAATGATTTGAAACACTACTACTGCTACTAACTAACTACAGCTGTGTCACCACTAAACCAACAGCATTTCATCATTGAAAACAGAAAACTCTCTGAGTCAGACCTTTAGCTTTATGCATGCTGCGTGTCTGTTGCAACTTCAACAACAACTGATGTTATTATTGATGCTTTACTTGCCTAATAAAAGTCTTTTAACCTGAAAATGGTGAAGCCGCCCCCATACCATTTTCTCTTGCCCCCCCCCAATTGGGAAATGTTTACATCCGCCCCTGAAAGGAAGAGGTCAATACTTTTTTTTCGCGCATGGAAAAAGATTTGCTGATGATTCAGTTCCCATAGGCCGAAAATAGACCCCGCCGTCGTCCAGAATGAGCGACTATCTGTGAGACTTAGACTATTAGATTCACATGAATTCTCACCACATGGGACCCGAAGAAGCACTGAGATTCAGCAGATATACTGTACAGTAGTTCCTAACAAACAGAACGCGTCTCTCGAGGGTGGCCCTGTCACGATAAATTCATGACCGCCGCGGCCCTGCTCTCGATAGGAGCCGACCGAAAGCGTCCTATAACTGAGCGCATTAGGGAGGTCACCGACTGGTCACAGACCATAAGACTTTCCCAAGCCTTTTGTTAATGGTGTTCTGTATGGTGTGTATACATCGGCTTATGATGACGAATTCAAAGCAGGACCAAGTGCAGTGTTGCCAACTTGGCGCATTTGTCGCTATATTTAGCTTTTTGCCGGACCCCTCCAGTGGCAAAATTAGTGAAAAAACTCCTGGCGGAAAAATCTAGTGCTTTTTTGCTGGTGAGTTGGGGGCGAAATTGGTTGACAGGTGACAGAGATAAAACCCTCATTTTTCACCAGTTTTCCTCCTGTGATAGAGTCATAGGAGACCATTTGGTTACCAATGGTACTTCCTTAAGGACCATTGGTAACCAAATGGACCCTTTTAGATCTGTAACTCTTGAGATCGTGAAATGAAATCAACATGGTTTTAATTTTACGGTCTCAGAGTTAAATCAATCTACACATCTAGAAAATGTAAGAATTGCTATTTTGACCAACATTTTGTCAGTTATTTCTCCTAAATTAGGCTGAGAGACTAAAATCAACATTAAACGGTGGTCCTCGGTGGCCCTGGTATGAAAGTTGTTGCAAACCCACTGCTCTAGCGCATTCTAGTGCATTTTGGAAGTGCCCAAGTGCATTTTTGTTATTTTACTAGTTGGCAACCACTGACGAGTGCTGAGGAAACTATAACTCATAGACAAAGGGCCATCTGACGTCTGACGTCTCCAGGGTAGAGATAGAGCTACCATTTTCCACCTCGTTGTCATCCGTCGACTGTCAGAAGACTTTTAGCTGTACAAATATGATAAAAACCCCGTAGTGTGAAAGAGGTCTCACATGCTGGCTGTCCAAAAAGAAACACGCAGGTTTTAATCTGCCATACCAGGGCATTATGCGGCCCGGGGGCCAAATGCGGCCCTTTGGCTGACTCTGACCGGCCCGGGGACCACCAGTGGTCCTTGAGAGAGTTCCAAGTTAAATATGGAAAGTGGGTTAACCAGATGTAACTCTTTGAGAGTGTAAACATGAAACCAAATGGTTTCATGTTGACACTCTCTCAAGAGTTAAATATTCATCATCTGAATTAGCCCAATTCTACACAATCAGATAATATAAAGGAATGGTCATCTCTGATCTGTAATATAATTTTCTTTGTAAAATCCAGCCTGGTATTTCTGGACAAAAACACAAAGAAATCATTAGTTTTGGGGTCTATAGGGCTAAAATGTCATCAAATGGTGGTCCGTGGCTGAAATACTGAATAAATAGTGGGACCTAGTGTCAAAATGGTTGGTCTTATGCTTACTTTTATCTTGAAATTAAATTAATATTACGCAGACTTTAGTTCAGCCTTTAGTCTTGGCCCTCCACAATATTTTATGTATCTCATTTGGCCCCTTGGGAAAAATAATTGCCCAGCCCTGGTCTGTACCTTTGTAGGCTGTCTAGCAGAGTAGCCCTGCCTGTAGCCCCACCCCAAAAAACTATTATTCGTATTGGCCAGTTCAGTGGCCGGTTTCCTGCACGGAAAAAATGGGGATTTTGAATCCAACATGGTAACATGGAAATTCCCTGTCAAGTTACGCTGGGAATTGTACTTTTGCTGTTCCAAATGGCAATATAAACCATTCAACTTCAATTCCATCCCATGGCATTTGTCTTTGGGGATACCGAGGCACAGCCAAGGTCAGTTGTTAGATCTGAGCAATAGCTACTCTCAGGGCCGGATTTAGCCAGCTCTACTAGGGTGGGCTGGAAGAATGGCAGGACGGGCACCTCCAAAGTTTTTCATATGAAGCAGTGGTTTTCAACCTTTTTGACACCGTGGACAACCGTTTGATGACATTTTAGCCCCGCGGACCCCAAAATCAAGATCTATTGTGCTTTTGTCCAAATTTCCAGGCTGGATTTGGGAAACAAAACATCGAGATCAAAATGACCATTAATCATCTACATTCTCTAGTTGTGTAGACTTGGGCTAATTCAGATGAAGAATATTTTTACTCTTGAGAGCGTAAAAATGAAACCAAATGGACCCGCAAGGGTCCATTTGGTTTCATTTTTACGCTCTCAAAGTGTTACAACATCGGGTTTAACAACTTTCCACAATTTAGCTGGGGACCACCTGGAACCCGCTCAAGGACCACTGGTGGTTGAAAACCACTGACATTGCCTTTTCATTGGGTGGGGTTTGGGGGGGCTCTGCCCACCCCTGCCCCCATCTAGATCCGGCCCTGGCTACTCTGCTACCCTTTAGCAGTTACTAAAAGCCAGTGGAAGTCTGTATGGATGCGACATTATGATGCAATGCCCACTGAATATAGCCGTATCGTCTAGATGCCGTAGAATGGATGTAGTGGAGAAACAGAGCGCTGAAATTAAGGTTTTTTAAATGGGAGCCAATGGAGTGGGATAATAATAATAAACAAACTGTCACAAGTGACGAGCGAGAAACGCCACAAGGTAGACAAAGTGTCGGCGCAATGATTAATATAGAGCTGCGCAGTGACGTCCACGCCCTGTTCCGGAAGTCTTTTCCCCATTCATTTTTTCTCATAGACTTCGAAAATAATTTATATCAAGACGATTACGCCGCGGCCAAAGCCAACTCAGGTCGTGACAAATCATGACAGCAAACACAATATCGTCATATAATATATAATTGGGAAGAAGTAGAAAACGGCATGATACAAAGATTTTTGTTTCGTTTTTCATCTTAGAAAATTATTTTATTGTCCCAAAAGTTTGTGTGTGTCATCATGATTCGTCACGACTCGAGTTGGCTTTGTCCGCGGCGTAATCGTCTTGATATAAATTATTTTCGAAAAGTCTATGAGAAAAATGAATTGGGAAAAGACTTCCGGAACAGGGGCGGTGGTGACGTCACTGCGCAGCTCTATACAAAACGCCATAGATTAGCTGTAGCTACGGTATGTTTATAGTTGTAGAAAGCAGCACAAAAAGTTAAATGTGGGTAAAAATCGGAACACACTCGACAGTTGACACATAGTGACTGTTAAAGGGGAATTCCACCATTTTCAACATTTTTTTCTGAGTGGGTACAATTTGGTTCCAATTGTACGCTCTCAGAAAAAGAAGGTCTAAAGAAATTCCATTAACATGGTGAAAATGCATCTTGATGATGTCAGCAAGATGTTTCACCATGTTAGTGGTTTTCTTCAGACCTCGTTTTCTTGGGAACACAGAATGGGGGAACTTTTTTTATCATGTCCACCCAGAACCTCTAGGGTACACTAATGACATATTAGAATGTTGAAAATGAGGTGGAATTCCACTGACAATGTCACATTCCTGAAAAATACACTGAAAGCGAATCGTAAAAGAGCACGGAATTGACAATAGCAATAAGTCTACAGATCTCGTGCAAATGAAGGTGGAATTACAACATTTCAGAAACTCATGATGTCAGCAGCGAATCGTAAAGCAACTCACAATCTTTATAGAAGGTCTGCTTTAGCATCACTCTAGAAGCGCAGAACAGTAGCATCCAAGTAGCAGAGGTCAGACCTTATTGGCAGGCAATCAGCAACAGCTAGCCGTCACAGTGCTCTCTTCTAGGAGCAGCATGTCAGCAACCTGCGCATCATAGATCTACAAGGCACGCATGCGGCTCTGAACACAGCCCTAGTGGCTCCCTGGCTGTGGCATTATTACATTTACACACACTGGGGTGATCTGCACCAAAATAATATAAACATTTCCGTCACCAAAACGTGTGCGCTGCCTGAAAGTTGCCAGTTAAGTAGCACTTAGCCATGTCAAAAAAGCCCAGCAGTTATCAGAGGTGGAGCTTTCAATCTGAACACCCATTTTCAAAGATTTACTCAGTTTACTATGTCATTAATATACCTTAGAGATGTGTGTGGACTAGAAATGGAGTCTGTGTAAAAACTCCTTTATCTTTTTTTTTAGAAACTCTTTTTCTGAAGAAAGGTTGTGTTTCACCATGTTCATGATTTTTCTTTGAGGACCTTTTTTTTTGAGAGTGTGCAAATGGAACCAAATGGACCCGCAAGGGTCCATTTGGTTCACATTTGCACACTCTCAGGAAAAAAAATAATAAAATGCGGCCTCCCAGACAGATTTTGAATTTAATTTTGGGGTCGAAAATGGCTCTTTCAACATCTTGGGTTGCCGACCACTGTTTTAGTGCAAAGCCTTCAAGACTTGCATCCTTTCACCGTCGTGGCAAATGTTTTTGAAGTGCCCAAAATGTATTCTCCGGGAGGTCTGCTCACCGCAACAATCTTTCAGCGCCATAATCGGTGGTTTACGGAGGCGATTAACAGTGGCATTATATGTGTCCCGGAGGGCAGGAGCTGTCAAGAGAACTTATGTCAATGTAAATCAGGGGCGGATCTAGGCATGGGCATGTGGGGGGGGGGGGGGGGGGGGGCAATGCTCCCCTAAATGCCCTGACTGCCCCACCAAACATGATGGCAATGCTCCCCTAAATGCCCTGACTGCCCCACCAAACATGATGGGATGCAAAACAACCCAAGATGTTTCAGTGCTTATATCTAAAAGTATTTGAAACGCTACTATTACGGCTACTAACTAACTACAGCTGTGGCCCCAGAAACACACAGAAAACTCTCTGAGTCAGACCTTTAGCTTTATGCATGCTGCGTGTCTGTTGCAACCTCAACAACAACTGATGTTATTATTGATGCTTTACTTGCCCAATAAAAGTCCTCTGATCGAAAATGGTATGGGGGCGGCTTCATCGCCCGTGGCACGAAGCGACACGGGCGATGAGGCCGCCCCCTACCATTTTCTCCTGCCCCCCCAATTGGGAAATGTTATATCCGCCTGATGTAAAATGCAGGGGGGTGATGGTGCGCGCACTAAAAACGACCGGCACATCTGCAGTGGCCAAAAAAATCTGTCTGGGCTAATGCGTAACACATGTTTTCACACGAAAAAACGCACGTGCGTGCGTGTGTGTGTGTGTGTGTGTGTGTGTGTGTGTGTGTGTGTGTGTGTGTGTGTGTGTGTGTGTGTGTGTGTGTGTGTGTGTGTGGTGTGCTGCGCGCGCGCGCGGCGTTCAGTGGTCAGTGACGTAACTTTTGTCCGACGTACACAGCATCAGCGAGATTTGTGTGGGACTTGAGCCAATTATCGCCGGGTGGAGAGGCAAAAATATGGGTTACAGAAGTTCCCACACAGTACACCTGCTACTGGCTAATCTCACATGGCGACAGGACCCGTCCAGCTGTGGGGTAGAGAACCATTGTTGATCTTGTCCATTAACCCCTTTTGACCCTAATAGATCAGGGGTTTTCAAAAGAAAGATTTGAGACACCATTTTCACCATTTCCTCCCCCCTCCAAAAAAATGTCAGATCTACAAGCTCATAGGCACGGCACGAGAGTGGCACACCATGAGCTTGTAGATCTGACACGCAAACACGATGGCATGGCAAAACAAACCAAGATATTTCAAATTAAAGTGCTTATATTTAAAATGATGTAAAACACTACTACTGCTACTAACTAACTACAGCTGTGTCACCACTAAACAACAGCATTTCATCATTGAAAACAGAAAACTCTCTGAGTCAGACCTTTAGCTTTATGCATGCTGCGTGTCTGTTGCAACTTCAACAACAACTGATGTTATTATGATGTTTTACTTGATTAATAAAAGTCCTATAATCGAAAATGATATGGGTGCGGCTTCATCGCCGCGGCGCGAAGCGTGACGATGAAGCCGCCCCTCTAGCATTTTCTCTTGCCCCCCAATTAGGAAAATGTTACATCCGCCCTGTGAAAATAGCCGATCTACAAAGCTCGCAGCGTGTGCAAAGTCTGCAAATGCATTAAGGCCAGCCAAAAATAAATGCTGACTAAATTTGACAAATATATGCGAGTCATAATGGCTAACAAATTTAAGATTTGTCTTAATGAAAAAGTATACCTTTAAATGTGACTAAATAAAATAAATGGGTGTCTATATTGTAAGCAAGCCTCCATGTATGCCGTATATACAGTATGTAGGCTAAAAAAAGAATGTATATGACTGCTGTTTGTAATTTTTTCGTTTGTAATCAATTAATCAATTAATGAATGCATATAAATCAAGGGTTTTCAACAGGTGGTCCAGGGAGCACCAGTGGTCCTTGAGAGGGTTCCAGGTGGTCCCAGCTAAGTTGTTTAACAGATGTAACTCTTGAGAACGTAACCAAATGGACCCTGGCGGGTCCATTTGGTTTCATTTTTACACTCTCAAGAGTTCAAATATTCATCATGTGAATTAGTCCAAATCTACACAACTAGAAGATTAATGGTCATTGGACAGAAGCAAAGGAAATCTTTAGTTTTGGGGGTCTGCGGGGCTAAAATGTCCTCAAATGGTGGTCCTCGGTGGCTCAAATGCTGAATAAATGGTGGGCCCTGGGATGAAAAAGGTTGAAAACCACTGATATAAATGGAACTCTGGACCAAATGGGGGCGCATTTTGGTGCAGGCTGGCAAAACGGCACCAAAGGAGTTAAAAAGTTAAGATATTTGGAAACAATTGGAAATGAATGGTGCACACCATGTGCTCATAAGCTGGGACATTCCCGTGCAGCTTTCAGTTTTGGGACGGACACCTGCAAACAGGGGCGGATTGGCACATATTTTCCCACGGGACAATTTTGCCTTTGCCAGGCCACCTGGGGTCGGCAGCTGGTTAACCAGATGTAACTCTTTGAGAGCGTAAAATGCAAACCAAATGGACCCTGGCGGGCCCATTTGGTTTCATTTTTACACCCTCAAGAGTTAAAATATTCATCATGTGAATTAGCCCAACTTAAGGCCTATTCAGAGTTGGATTTTCGGTGGCCACCGCGACCACCGCGACCACCGTTTCCTACAATATGACGTCATACCACCGCAACCACCGCACCTCCCAGCCCTCCTCTCGGATTTTACTAACCACCGCACCGCGGTGGTTCCAGTACTTGTTTTTAACGGCTGCCAGCTGGTAAAAAAAAAAGAAAAGAAAAGAAAAAACACACCACAGCACGACGGCAGGAGGAGACGAAGGGATTCAATGATAGACACAATGACATAAACAGAATACGAAATAAACATGAAAAGC
>CM076988.1:2115131-2117631 GCA_039105355.1 Benthosema pterotum
GTCTCACACATAATAAACAGACTGTAAAATATAGCACTTAATATGCCTGTACGTAGTATTGTATTTTGTGATGAATTTTCACTCTCTTTCACTTTCATTACAAAAATACTGTGCTGACTCCAATCTTTCTCAATGTGCTATACTTGTTTTAATAGTTGTCTGTGTGTGTTGCGCAGGTGCACGCAAATGCGCATGCAAATGCAAGTGTGCATGCATGTGTCTTAAAGAGGAATTCCACTCGTTTTCAATATTTTACTATGTCATTAATATAACATACCATATGTTGTGTGGACATGGTAAAAAAGTTCCCCCCATTCTGTTTCCTAGAAATGGAGTTCTGAAAAAATCATTAGCATGGTGTTTCACCATGTTAATGAGTTTCCTTTTTTTCTGAGAGTGTACAAATGGAACCAAATGGACCCGCTAGGGTCCATTTGGTTCACATTTGTACACTCTCAGAAAAAAAAATGAAAATGGGTGAAATTCCCCTTCAAGAGGCGTCCCCCCCACTTCTAAAAGTACCACTACAACACTGACTAAGTACTAGGTGCTAGGGGCTGAGTACACGTGAGTTCGCCGAATGCCTGCCGACCGCTGCACACGCCAAAGATTGGGGCGAGGCCGTGTCTGGGCTGGTAAACACCTGTCACGCACATACACAAACACACGCAAGCAAGAACGCACGCACGCACGCACAGCACGCACACACACACGGACACCAGATGAATGATGCCATGAAGCGCTTTGAAGCCACAGCCAAAAAAACAGCTCGACCCCTTTGATGGAGGATGGACAGAGCACCGCACCTTTTTAAAGATGAGTGCCATAATTTTTTCTACCCTAAAACATGATCGTCAGGTATTAATGTTATATGAAAAGTAAGATTTTTCTTCCCAAAAAGTGTACAGTGTTTGTTAAACTGTCATTTTCATGATTCCACCCTACCAGTTCATTAAGTATGCATGGTTTGCCTGGTGGGTGGTGATGGGTGGAGATCCACCTGAACTGAAGCCACACCCACAGCTTTAGTTGCATGATAACGGGGAGGAGTTAGGAGAGGGGCTGAACAGGTGATGTCACTATATTGCATTTTTTTTTCATTGGCACGTTTAACTGGAAAGGTTCAGCCCCCAGGAAGAAACCCTAAATACAAAGGGAAGACATCATTGCACATAAAAAACACACAAAGGGGTCTATTTACATAATGTCACCTCTTAAACATGTGCAAAATTGGAAAAAATACAAAAATCACAGCACCCCCTCTTTAACATGTAAAAGGTCATCAGTTTACTCCCAGTAAAACCTGCAGTGTCGGTTTTAACGTGTATTACTTTCTGTTTAATGGTATGTTCACACTCACACACAACACACGCGGTAAACGAGAGGCATCCGTGACCACACTCAAGGTCAGAGTGTGTGAGTCTGTGCGGGCGGGCGTCTGTGCGGGGCGGGGGAATAGTAAATATTTTAAAACCCAAATGCAATCCAGCCACCGAAACTTCCGCTTTGTGATGTGTCTAAAAGCCACGCCTCCGTCACACAGCAGTAATAATGACGGATTTAGGGCAGGGACGGGTGTAAACATTTCCCAATTGGAGGGGCAGGAGAAAAATGGTATGGGGGCGGCTTTTATCGCCCCGTGACGCTTCGCACCACGGGTCGATGAAGTTGCATTTTCGGTTACAGGACCATCAGTTGTTGTTGAAGTTGCAACAGACACGCAGCATGCATAAAGCTAAAGGTCTGACTCAGAGAGTTTTCTGTTTTCAATGATGACATGCTGTTGGTTTAGTTACACAGCTGTAGTTATCAGTAGCAGTAGTAGTGTTTCTTAGGTTATTTGAAATATCCTCGGTTGTTTTGCATGCTATCGTGTTTGGTGGGCAGTCTGGGCATTTAGGGGGGCATTGCCCCCCCATGCCCATGCCTAGATCCGCCCTGATTTAGGGGACACAGTTCAATGGTATAGGTTCTTTATATGATATGAACGGATTTCGGGTACCTATGAACGGAACGGCTGTGTGTCAGTCTGTGCTATTTTTACGAGTTGTGGTGAGAATGGACTGGATTGTAGGTGTGTGTGTGTGTGTGTGTGTGTGTGTGTGTGGTGTGTGTGTGGTGTGTGTGTTGTGTGTGTGTGTGTGTGTGTGTGTGTGTGTGTGTGTGTGTGTGTGTGTGTGTGTGTGTACGCACACACACACATGTTGCAACTTGAGGGCCTTTTCTAGTACCACACAGTCATCACATACCCATGATGCAGAAACCTCCCCATGAATCTCTATGCAGGGTGGGGCCGTGGTGTGTGTTGGTGTGTGTGTGTGTGGTGTTGTGTGTGTGTGTGTTGTGTGTGTTTGTGTGTGTGTGTGTGCGTGTGCGTGTGCGTGTGTGTGTGTGTTGTGTGTGCGTGTGTGTGTGCACGGTGCACGCGCCAGTGGGTGGACGGATGATGCGGATGATGCAGCTGCTCTTGAAAGCCAATGAAAGACAATCCATGGCCCCT
>CM076988.1:2122631-2207631 GCA_039105355.1 Benthosema pterotum
CCGGGAATCGAACCCCGGCCTCCCAGTCTCAGGGCGGACACTCTAACCACAAGGCCACTGAGTTGCTGAATGAGTAAATGATTGGTGAGCTGTGAGTGAGTGGTGAACTGAGCTGTGAACTGTCATTAGTGACAACATGGCCGAATAGTGACAAAACACAACATGGCCGAATGGTGACAACCACCATTACATTGAGTTTTACCCTGGGTTACACATAGAACCATGAACTTAGATGTAGAAGACCACATGAGATTGTGCATGATTGACTCATATTACTAGGTGTCCGTGCCGGGATTTGAACCCAGGAACTCTCATTTCCAAGTCATGCGCTCTACCAATGAGGCTACCCAACAGACACAAGACATACTGGAAAACAACACACACATTCAGTGGACTGCTTGGTAAATGGTAAATGGTGCATTTATATAGCGCCTTTATCCAAGGCGCTTTACATAGATTGTGCATCACATTCACCCATTCACACACACATTCATACACTGATGGCAGTGGGACAGGGACACATCGACACTAACTCTGCAGGAGCCCGGGATCGAACCGGCAACCTTGTGGTTACCATCCGGTTACTCTACCTCTGAGCCACTACCGCTCCTTAAATATGCACAAATAAGCCATAGAAACATGAAGAAATACATCATGTGATTGTGGAAACACAGCCGAATAGTGACAAAACACAACATGGCCGAATGGTGACAACCACCATTACATTGAGTTTTACCCTGGGTTACACATAGAACCATGAACTTAGATGTAGAAGACCACATGAGATTGTGCATGATTGACTCATATTACTAGGTGTCCGTGCCGGGATTTGAACCCAGGAACTCTCATTTCCAAGTCATGCGCTCTACCAATGAGGCTACCCAACAGACACAAGACGTACTGGAAACAACACACACATTCAGTGGACTGCTTGGTAAATGGTAAATGGTGCATTTATATAGCGCCTTTATCCAAGGCGCTTTACATAGATTGTGCATCACATTCACCCATTCACACACACATTCATACACTGATGGCAGTGGGACAGGGACACATCGACACTAACTCTGCAGGAGCCCAGGATCGAACCGGCAACCTTGTGGTTACCATCCGGTTACTCTACCTCTGAGCCACTACCGCTCCTTAAATATGCACAAATAAGCCATAGAAACATGTAAGAAATACATCATGTGATTGTGGAAACACAGCCGAATAGTGACAAAACACAACATGGCCGAATGGTGACAACCACCATTACATTGAGTTTTACCCTGGTTACACATAGAACCATGAACTTAGATGTAGAAGACCACATGAGATTGTGCATGATTGACTCATATTACTAGGTGTCCGTGCCGGGATTTGAACCCAGGAACTCTCATTTCCAAGTCATGCGCTCTACCAATGAGGCTACCCAACAGACACAAGACGTACTGGAAACAACACACACATTCAGTGGACTGCTTGGTAAATGTAAATGGTGCATTTATATAGCGCCTTTATCCAAGGCGCTTTACATAGATTGTGCATCACATTCACCCATTCACACACACATTCATACACTGATGGCAGTGGGACAGGGACACATCGACACTAACTCTGCAGGAGCCCGGGATCGAACCGGCAACCTTGTGGTTACCATCCGTTACTCTACCTCTGAGCCACTACCGCTCCTTAAATATGCACAAATAAGCCATAGAAACATGTAAGAAATACATCATGTGATTGTGGAAACACAGCCGAATAGTGACAAAACACAACATGGCCGAATGGTGACAACCACCATTACATTGAGTTTTACCCTGGGTTACACATAGAACCATGAACTTAGATGTAGAAGACCACATGAGATTGTGCATGATTGACTCATATTACTAGGTGTCCGTGCCGGGATTTGAACCCAGGAACTCTCATTTCCAAGTCATGCGCTCTACCAATGAGGCTACCCAACAGACACAAGACGTACTGGAAACAACACACACATTCAGTGGACTGCTTGGTAAATGGTAAATGGTGCATTTATATAGTGCCTTTATCCAAGGCGCTTTACATAGATTGTGCATCACATTCACCCATTCACACACACATTCATACACTGATGCAGTGGGACAGGGACACATCGACACTAACTCTGCAGGAGCCCGGGATCGAACCGGCAACCTTGTGGTTACCATCCGGTTACTCTACCTCTGAGCCACTACCGCTCCTTAAATATGCACAAATAAGCCATAGAAACATGGAAGAAATACATCATGTGATTGTGGAAACACAGCCGAATAGTGACAAAACACAACATGGCCGAATGGTGACAACCACCATTACATTGAGTTTTACCCTGGGTTACACATAGAACCATGAAGATAGATGTAGAAGACCACATGAGATTGTGCATGATTGACTCATATTACTAGGTGTCCGTGCCGGGATTTGAACCCAGGAACTCTCATTTCCAAGTCATGCGCTCTACCAATGAGGCTACCCAACAGACACAAGACGTACTGGAAACAACACACACATTCAGTGGACTGCTTGGTAAATGGTGCATTTATATAGCGCCTTTATCCAAGGCGCTTTACATAGATTGTGCATCACATTCACCCATTCACACACACATTCATACACTGATGGCAGTGGGACAGGGACACATCGACACTAACTCTGCAGGAGCCCGGGATCGAACCGGCAACCTTGTGGTTACCATCCGGTTACTATACCTCTGAGCCACTACCGCTCCTTAAATATGCACAAATAAGCCATAGAAACATGGAAGAAATACATCATGTGATTGTGGAAACACAGCAGGGTTTTTGGAGACTCAGACTTTGTATTGTCAGCAGCTATCCAGGCACAATGATTTGCTTAGTTGTTGTCATCAATGAAACAACCCAACAACACGCCACCAAGCAGTAAGCAATATGAACAATATGCACAATTCAGCAGTCCGAGGGTGGAGCTTAGTGGTCAAAGTGACAAATGGAAACAAGTTCCACATGCTTATTCCTCTCACACAATCTGGCACAATGTACTTGCTCCAGTGTTGCCAGAGAGAAACAAGCAGAAGAAGACTCTTCACAAACGAGCAACTTTCATTGGCTTATAAAAACGTCATTTTTTGATGAAAACAAATTTGCTTCTGAAGTTTTGTCCGGATGGGGCCAAAGTTCTCATGTAGCAGGTGTCATGCAAATTGATCAAAAATCCAGGCATAAAATCAGACATGAGCATTTTTCAAACTGCTTAAAATGGCAGACACTCTGGGGGTGGAGCTTACCAGTCGAAATTACAGATGTGTTCCACATGAATCAAGGAACGTGTAGAAACAAGTCCCATGATTTTAAGCCAAACGAAGCCTGAGTTATGCTTGTTCAAATGTTTCAGTTTCAAAGAATTGCTATAGCGCCCCCATTTGAGCGATTGGAGCAAGACTGGTTTTAGTGCTATTTGGCATCCCCCTCTACAAAACTGTAAAATCCCAGAAGCAGATTACGTTGCATGTGTAGATTAGGGCAATAGACGAATTTTCACAAATGAGCAATTTTCATTGGCTCGTAAAAACATCATTTTTTTCCACTAAAAACATGATTCACACCCATTCCATGTTTGTATGGCTCCAAAGTTCATGTGTAGGTCATTGTTATGCATTTTGATCAAAGATTGTAGGAGAAGAGACATTTTAACTGTTTTACATATAATTCAAGATGGCAGTTCATCTAAAGGTCAGAGGTGAAAAGTCAGAATACAAAAGTTGTTTGACATAAGCAGACGCATAAGTGAATATAAGTTACATTTCTGAGAGACGAGCAGTTCATGAGTTATGAGTGTTTAAAGTTTGCAATTTCAGTTGAGTGCTATAGCGCCACCATTTGACCAGTGGTCACAGGCTTCGCATCATCACCGTTTGGCATCACCCTCTACCAGATTACCAATTTTCGCGAAAACCGACTGCACGGTTCAGCCAGAACAGCTATTTCTGGTGGAAGGAGAAAAAAAGAGACAGAATCAAGAAGGGATCAAGGTCCACTTCGTGGACTGCTTGATCCCTTAAAAAAAACATAATAACAATAATCTAGGGTGGGTTTGGACCTAGGATGGTGGCAATGTGGCATGTCTAAGTTTTGGGATGTATATTAGAGGTTTTCTACCCATTAAAAATGGGCGGAATTTGAAAATGTGTGTGGAAAAAATGTAGTAAGCTACACTACTAGCTACTTGAAACAAGTAGTGTAGCTTCACTAAAAGCTATTCCCAGAGCAAATGTAGTAAGCTACACTACAACGTACAAGTTACGGGAAAATGTAGTTAAGCTATGTAGCTTAGCTACTTGTAACAAGTTACTGCTCATCACTGCACACGCGCACACATGCATGCACGAATGCACATGCACGGAAGCATGCAGACAATCCATGACATGTTACAGTACAAGGAATACAAAAGCCGCTCAGTCAAAGCTTGCAAAATGGTGTAGGTTTTATATTCACCCCCAGCCATCCGGCCAGTGATCCACATACATATTATAGTTATGTTTGTACGTGTTTGACAAATTGGACAATCTCACTAAAATCTAGCTTCCCTATGCTGCTGGCCTCGAATCAAGAGGACAACTGCCGCTTAGCCGCCAGTAGTGCTGGTCTACAACGACATTGCTACATGGCCGAATTTCTTACTGATTTCACAACCATACATCACCCAAAAGCATCCATTCATTACCCACCGACGTGAGGTATAATTTAAGCAGAGCGGAGAGGAGAGGAGACCGGCCTCGTCTTGTACATTATGGCCCTGCCAGGGGCGGATGTAACACATTTCCCAATGGGGGGGGGGGGGGGGGGGGGGGGGCACGGGCAATGAAGCCGCACCCATACCATTTTCGGTTACAGGACTTATATTAGGCAAGTAACACATCAATAATAACATCAGTTATTGAACTTGCAGCAGACATGCAGCATGCATAAAGCTAAAGGTCTGACTCAGAGAGTTTTCTGTTTTCAGTGATGAAATGCTGTTGGTTTAGTGGTGCAACAACTGCAGTTAGTTAGTAGCAGTACTATCCATTTTTTAAATATAACCACTTTAATTCAACCACTAAAATGTCTTGGGTTAACTACTAAAATGTCTTGGGTTGTTTTGCATGGCTTCATGTTTGGTGGGGCAGACTGGGCATTTAGGGGGGCATTGCCCCCCCTTGCCTATGCCTAGATCTGCCCCTGGGCCCTGCTCTTTGTTGCTGCATAACCGCATGAGGCTGCATGTTTCTGCGTGCAGGCGAGGCAGACAGGTCACACCCCTGCAGATTGTTTCAAGTATCACAGCCATAGAAGCATGAAAGAGGAGGGAAGTGCATGAGCAATTTGAGGCCGATAATATAATGCAGTTAAATTCCGGAAAAGAGGGGAAATCGCAGTCGATTGAAATTTTTCTGTCGAGCATGCATCTCTTTTGGCTGAGAGATGTGTCGTAACTCTGATTGCGCTGAACCAAACTGTCCTGTTGCGTCATGCATGGCGACATCCACTGCAACCGTGTAGGGTTATAAGCGGAACCTGTTACATGCACAAAAGGGCTATGCATATTGGTACTGCTTTCATATGGTAGCAATAAAGTTCTAGCCTTGGTTTTCAACCTTTTTCATACCCAGGACCCACTATTTATTTAGAATTTGAGCCACGGACCACCATTTGATGACATTTTAGCCCCACAGACCCCAAAACTAAAGATTTTCTTTTGCTTTTGGCCACAATTCCAGGCTGGATTTCGGGGAAAACAAAACAGTCAAACATACATATCAAAATGACCATTAATCTTCTATAGTCTCTAGTAGTGATGCGCGGGCCGGCTTTTTTTTCACAACCCGCCCCAGTCCGCGCCGCCAATTGTCCCAGCCCGTCCGCAGCAGCCCGCCCCGCAAAATTTTAATCAACGGCCCGCCCCAGCCCGAGGCCCGCAATTAAAGAAAAATGAAATAATGATTAGTGCATGTTCTTGTGAGTACCCCAAGCTTTAAAATACTATAGCAGCTATATAAATGATATTGTCATGGGCTGAATAAACAAGCATGCTGTTCAGAATGGTTCTGTAATGACAGTAAAATCGACAGTCTTGGCTCTAAATACCTATGTCTTTCTAAGAACGAATGCCGCATCCTCCTTCATTCATTTAATCAGATGCAGACCAGCTTATATAGCCTACACCAGCAAAAATATGAACGTCTGAAGAGCATGCATGGACTTATTTTCCTCGCGACGGATTGTCCCTGTTCTACAACTTCTTGTAGGCCTAGGCCTATATAACACGGCCATGCACTCAGCATTGCAATGTGAAATAACTCACAACACAGGTAAAAAAAAAAAAAAAAACACCACAGCGCTCTCTCTGTCTCTGTCTCTCCCCCCATGTCCACCGAGGCTATTGATATTACAATATTACAATATATACAAAAAAGTTATATAACTTGCATCCCGTAACTTGTTGTCATGTAAGACAGCGACTAAAACATGCGTAGCCTATAGTCAACAGCGCTTCGTTTGCATTGATGAGCTGGAAACGCAGCTGCAATCAATAGTAGGCTATTAAATGCCCATACCAAATATTTGATCATCAAGCCTCAATCATCGTAGCTTACGCGATGTACAATAGGCTTTTGAGGCGCGTTCTACCATCGTATCCTCTTGATGCGCAGATAACCCAATTATGCGATATACAAGACCACGCGCTGTCAGCTTCGCTCTCTCTCTCTCTCATTTCTCCTCTCTCTCTGGAATCAAGGGCTCCAGAAATTTAATTTGGCGTTATCCTGGCACTGTTCCACGGTGAAGTGTTGCTGTAGGTAATGCTGTACTAGGTCTGGTGTGTCCCACTCCATGAACATTCTCCGTCTTCTCAATGCAAGTTCTGGTAGTAAAAACAACTGCCCGTCATCACTAATTACCTGTCAATTTAGGCCTTTTCGTCAGTATTTCAGGGGTTTTCAACAGGTGGTCTGAGGACCACCACTGAGAGGGTAAAACAAAACGAGAGCATGTGATTTCTTTGTTTTATTTTTTGCATGTGCAGCGGGGTCAGCCCGCCCCGCCCGCGGGGTGATAATTACTTAAAAATCATGAACCCGTCCGCCCGCCCCCCGCGGGGGTCCGCGGGGCCCGCCGGGTTCGGGCCGGCCCGCGCAACACTAGTCTGTAGTGTAGACTTGCGCTAAATCAGATGATGAGTTAGATGTAAAGCAGGGGTTTTCAAGTTTTTTGACGCCAGGGAACACCATTTATTCAGCATTGATCCACGGACCACCATTTGATGACATTTTAGCCCCTAGACCTAAAAGCATTCTTTTGGTTGTGTTCACAATTCCAGGCTGGATTTTGGCAAACAAAACAGTGTCAGACTTCTTAATAAAATAGTGGTAATTCACATGATGAATATTTTAACTCTTGAGAGTGTGAAAATGAAACCAAATGGACCCGCAAGGGTCCATTTGGTTTCATTTTTACATTCTCAAGAGTTACATCTGGTTAACCAACTTTCCATCATTTAGCCTGGGGACCACCTGGAACTCTCTCAAGGACCACTGGTGGTCCCCGGACCACCGGTTGAAAACCCCTGCTGTATGTAACAGGGATGGGATGATATGCCAGGCCTCCTATTTTGGTGTCATTGTGTCAAAAAGGGGAAACAGAGCCAGGCGGAGTGATCTGCCCTGTCATTTAACATTATGAGCCCAGAACATCCTCAGATACATTCACACCAACGCCCATCCACTCCCATGGATGCTGTTTATCTCCTTGACTGTTTACCACGACTTTTTGGGTGATTGATTATTCTGTTGTCTGTTTATCACCCAAAAAGTCGTTTTGGGTTTTGTGTTATTAACAAGCTCATTAACTCACTGCACACCACCTGATGAAGTCCTTTAAGTGGTGATTACACTACAAAACCCCCAAAACACCTCACACACTTTACAACTATCATTAATAAATGATAAATTGTATAACTTTAAATGCATTTATGAGCCCTGGGAACAGTGAAATGTGAAAATATGGGCTGCTTTGTCAAATGTATTTAAAAAAAAACCCTGAAACATATCAACTGATTTTATTTCTTCCCTTAAAGTAGACACCTTAAGCTGTCTTTGGAGCTCATTCATTTGCACAACGTCACAACAGAGGATTTTCTATAAATGATTTAGTTGCTATTGAACCTAATGGGAGCGAGCCTAGCTTTTCTGCTAATCTGTCAAAGAGTTAAACAGCATCTCTTTGTCAACTGTCATCAGGAGATTGGTAATCATGTCAGTCGAAATCAGTGTTGGGCAGGGGCGAATTGCCACATGTTTTCCCACCGGGACAATTTTGCCTTTGCAAGCCACCCTGGGGGGCAGCTGGTTAACCAGATTGTAACTCTTTGAGAGCGTAAAAATGAAACCAAATGGACCCTTGCGGGTCCATTTGGTTCATTTTTACACCCTCAGAGTTAAAATATTCATCATGTGAATTTAGCCCAACTTAGTCTACACAACCTAGAAAATGTTGAAGATTAATGTTCATTTGATCTGTATGTTTCCAGGCGGGCAATCCGGGCATCTAGCGCATTCTAGTGCATTTGGAAGTGCCACTAGTGGCATTTTGATCTTGCCGGTTTTGGCAAGCGTGAGCACACTAGTTTGCCTGGCCTGGGCCTGGCGCCCTGGCCTGCCCTGGGAAAAAAAAACAAAACAAAACAAAACAAAAAAATGTCCAGGCCACTAGGTAGGCACCGGGAAACTCCCTGTACTCCAGGTGGCCAGTCCGCCCCTGGTGTTGGGCTATATTACTCAGGAGAGTAATATCTTCACTACCATGACCCCTAGATTAGAAAAAGTAATAATAGGCTATTATATTACTTGAATCAATATGCTACATATTACTTTATTTTCCCAAGTTCCCTTCCTCCCACCCGCAAAGGAATACAGATGTAGCCTACAACACTACTGCACATCTCTGTGGTTATTTGTTGATAGCTTGTAAATCTGTTGTATTTTCACCATCATCATCATGCAACAATTGCTCATTTGTGATAAGTAATGACTGAGGTGTGTTCTGGTGAGTAACATATTACATATTACCCATTTTACGGTCTGAAGAGTTAAAATATATCTAAATGTCTGAATTACTCAACTTCCAAGAATGCACACACACAAAAAGTAGAAGAATTGTTATATACCACGTAAAAAAAAAAACTTTAAATGCTTAGTTTTGGGACGAAGAGACTAAACTCATCAAATGGTGGTCCGTGCCTAAAATGCAGAATAAATAGTGGGCCCTGGTATGAAAAGGGTTGAAAACCACTGAAGTAGGGTGTCTATTGAGAGCAGAAAATAGCCCTACTTGACTTTATTGTCAAGTATTCTATATCAGGGGTTTTCAACAGGTGGTCCGGGGACCACCAGTGGTCCTTGAGAAGGTTCCAGGTGGTCCCCAGGCTAGATGATGGAAAGTTGGTTAACCAGATGTAACTCTTGAGAGCGTAAAAATGAAACCAAATGGACCCTTGCGGGTCCATTTGGTTTCATTTCACACTCTCAAGAGTTAAAATATCATCTGAATTAGCACCGCTTAATTAAGAAGTTACACTGTTTGTGTTGGCAAAATCCAGCCTGGAATTGTGGACAAACCAAAAGAATTCTTTAATTGTAGGTCTTCGTTTGAAAATGTAATCAAATGGTGGTCCGTGGCTCAAATGCTGAATAAATGGTGGTCCCTGGTGTCAAAAAGGTTGAAAACCCTTGTTCTATATAGGCTATATTCCAACTGAACTAATACATTTTAATTATGGGCTTTCTTGATTGATAACAATAACCAAAGCCTTACCAGCCCTGGTCACGTTCTTGTAAGAATAGGTGAGGTTTTGTCGCCATCTAGTGGCATATACTATTTCCACCCACAACTACCACAACTATAATCCAACATGGATGCCTCCGTGTAGACGATTGTGTTTTTGTTATGGGACAGTGGGAAATATTCGCCAAACATGGACATAAATCAAGTGATTGCAGCCGCAGCGTATTCAGGTAAACTACTTAGTTGCATCATCGACACCTTTTAATTGGCTATATTGAACCGATCAAGACGATCGACAACAAATGACCGCGATTTGCAACAATCGATCAGGCAACAAGCATTTGGCTTTTTGCATTGTGATGTCTGACACCATAATTAGAATCACCATAAGTCAACTAGTGGTTAACTAACCTTTTCATGCCAAGGACCCCCAAATGGACACTATTTAGTCCGCGATCTCCACAATTTGAGGAGATACGAAAGGGACCCCCATAAGAGACGATTTTTACAGCAGTGATCAACCCGTTTAATTAAATTGACTCCCCATATTGTAAATCATTAGTGAGCTACAGACCCGTAAGGGTCAATTTATTTCCGAATCTACCATTTAGCTTATAGCTGGGGACCCCCAGCATACTGCACATTGCATGACTGCAGCCAAAGCTAGCTATGGCTGGCTAGGTGTATTAAAAAAGTGTCATGAAAGCCCATCAACATGCCCATGTTGTTTAACCTGAGAAAACCCTAGTAAAAAACAGAGGATTAAGATGAAAACATTTGCCTTCTCCCCCACAAATGTATAGCAATCCTTCAAGAAAATTATATAGGATTTTCTTAAAGGATTCCTGTAAGAATCATACAGGCTTTCCCCCAAAAAATATTATAGGATTCCTATGAGAAAATAGCCAATAGGGTTTTTTTTTCTATAGGCCTATTGGAATCTTATAGGGTTTTTGACTAGGGAAGGCTGTGGGGGAGAGGCAAATAATACAATAATACAATACAATAATTTGCAGACGAATAATACAATAATATGTGACTCAACTATTCATAGTTCTCACTTGTACTAAACTTTTTTTTTTTTTTTTGCACAGCTGCTCAGATGATGTTCTTACCAAACGTCCTCGCCAAAAGGCAGTCCCGATTTTCTGATTTTCCGGATCCGTGTCCTCCTGCCAAGAAGGCCAAGGTCGAGGGTCAGGGGAAGACAGATAAGAAGACGATGGGTTTGTGTTCCAATCATTGCATTTCTGTTTACAGACCAAAACCGATGCACAGTGGCATTTAATTCTAAGCAATTTGGAGCCCTAGGCAAGATTTTCCCTGGAGCCCCCCCTTAACCAAATGGACCCTTACGGGTCCATTTGGTAAGGGCAACAAAACATTTTAGGAGGACAATGTCAGTCACCAGAAAAAGACGGATGTTTTTGATGAATCTATCATGGTTAAAATTGAGTTTTCAGTTATAATGGGTTTGTATAGGAAGGGGGCGTTCCAGCTAAAATTAACATCAAATATCTAAATACTGAATCGAGTAACTTGTAACCACATGAGCCTGAGTGATGATAAAATGACCACATTTTTTTTTGGAAAGTGAAACTTCCCTTTAACTCCTTTCTCCCACAGATAAAGGCGCAGAATCACTATTCGTGCGGAACCTTCCGTTCGACGCCACGGCAGACGACCTCAAGAGCCTGTTTACGGACGCCAACGATATCAGCCTGCCTCTCTTCAAAAATGGCAAAAACAGAGGCAAAAGCAGAGGGTAATATGAAGAACAAATGGCTTTAGAGTAATACAGTTTTCTTTGTTGACAACTATTTTGGGGGATTTTTTCAACGTGCATAAAGTCAATGACAATGTGAGAGCATTACATCATTTAATGCAATCAGACATTACTGTTTGGATGTACCGACTGTCCTGGCCATTTAGTAGTTTTTTGACACTCGGTAGGTGTTCCAGCTTAACTTCCAGGTTATATATTGGCTGCTGCCTTTAGTTAATGTCAGTTTTATACCGTCATTGACAGCAGACATCAGGCAATATCTGAAATGTATCCCTAAAATGTACGTAAAATGTAAATCAGGGGTGCCCACACTCTTTTGACTTGAGAGCTACTTTCAAAATGACTGGCTCAACAAGATCTACACATCAAAAAATAAATAAATGAAATAAAATAAAAATCTATTTCAAGGCCCCCAAGAAAGTTTGACTTTGAAATTCAATTCAATTGTAGTGCTGGTGTTACTTACTGTTGTAGTGTTTAAGAATAATGCACTTACAATGAAAATTAGAGGGGGAGAATTGTTTGAAAACACTATTTGGGGTTTGAGATGTTGAATTTAGTCTCTTGCACCCAAAGCTAATAACTTTCACGTTTTTGTCCACAATTGGGAAAGAGAACTGGCAAAATCATTGGTCAAAATAACTATTCTCCATTCTCCAATTGTGTGAACTCTTGAAATTACGTAATTCAGATGTTTAAAATAATTTAACTCTTGAGAGTGTAAAATGAAACCAAATGGACCCGTAAGGGTTCATTTGGTTTAATTTTAACGCTATCAAGAGCTACAGATCTATACACTTTAGGGGACCGTCATGTGATCTACCTGCATGGCCTGTGTGATCTACTGGTAGATCACAATCTACCCTTTGGGCAGCCCTGATGTAAATGTATCGGATGATGATGATGATGACAATAATGAGCCAACACTTTCTGTCCACGCTTGCTTCACAGCTTTGCCTTCGTTACGTTCCAGACGCAGGAACAAGCTGAGACGTGGCTACAGCAGACGCAGGGCGCTCAGATCCACGGACGAACCATCACCGTCGGCTTGGCAGCAGGTGCTGTTTAGAACAGGGGTCAGCAACCTCCAGAACACAGCCCTAGTGGCTCAGTGGCTGTAGCATTATTACATACACACACTGGGTGATCCACACCAAAATAATATAAACATTTCAGTCACCCAAAACGCATTGCGCTGTCTGACAGTTGCCAGTTAAAGTAGCACTTGGCCATGTCAAAAAAGCCCAGCAGTTATCAGAGGTGGAGCTTTCAATCTGAACCACACATTTTCAACAGTTTACCCAGTTTACTATGTCATTAATAGTTTTCCTGCCGTCCACGAGTGCTCGTGGATTTCCCGTTAGAATCCCACCGCCGAACACGCGGACGGCTCGTATCACGCGGAAATGTAGATTTCATTCTTTAATCCAACTATTAGTCCGTGCGCATCGTCTGATGATCATCCCGTTGCTGACTTTCATTTGGGACAGAATTGGGGACAACTTTTTTTTTTTTCCGTCTGTAAAACTCCTTTTTTTTTTTTTTTAGAAACTCCATTTCTGAAGAAAGGTTATATTTCACCATGTTAATGATTTTTCTTTGAGGACCTTTTTTTCCTGGGAGTGTGCAAATGGAACCAAATGGACCCGCCAGGGTCCATTTGGTTCACATTTGCACACTCCCAGGAAAAAAAAAATAATAAAATGCGGCTCCAGACAGATTTTGAATTTAATTTTGGGTCGAAAATGGCTCTTTCAACATCTTGGGTTGCCGACCCCTGGTTTAGAACCTCGTATCCCGTGTGTTTGTGTGTCTTACTGACTAGATTCTAGTTTCTGATGCTACATTCTACTTTCTGACCCTAGGTTCTAGTTGCAGGCGCTAGATTCTAGTCTCCGGTGCTTGATTCTAGTTCTTGACGCTAGATTCTAGTTTCTGTTGCTAGTTTCAAGTTCAGGGAGTTAGATTTTAGTTTCCGACACTACATTCTAGTTTTTTGATGCGAGATTCTAGTTCTTGACACTAGAAGCTAATTTATGACCCTACTAGATTCTAGTTTTTCTGTTCCTGTGTCAGTGATGCTCAACATATTTCATGCCAAGGACCACCAGAATTATCTATATTTGGCTGCGGACCCCCATCTGAAAACATATTCTAGGGATCCCCCAGGAGCAAAGAATCGAGTCAAAAATGTTTGCTTCCGTAATAATATATTCAAAGATTTGCGCCACATTTTTACGATTTTTCAAAAATAGCAGATCTACAAGCTCGTAGATCTACAAGCTTGTAGATCTGCTATTTTTGAATATCTAAAATGTGCTACTTTATACCAAAACACGTACCCGCCCACTGTGGGTTAATTCATAGGTTGTGTAGTGCGAGTATTTATTCTTTTTTTTTTTCTTCTTTTTTTTTTTTTTTTTTCCATTGAACAAGTACATAATTTATTTGATCCTTCAATCCTATGCTTTGCAGAGACTATCCTGGTCATGAACAAACATGACATGTACCATAATATACCATGCTTACTAATCTCGTCATCAGTTCTTTTTTTTTTTTTCATAATAATATTTTATTAGTTTTCATTATTAATCTTACAGGTAGAGTATTTATTCTTGTTCTGGCCACCAGGTCCTACAAAAACGCTGATCGTCAACGGTCTCTGTGAGAAAACCACAGAATGGATCCTCATGGACGCGTTTGGAGGCGCCGTCGAAGCCAAGATATTGACAGACGAAGAGACGGGCTCTTCGAAAGGGTAAAAGATTAATGCTTCACTTACAATATTAGATAACACTGAATAATGTATTGCCTTATTTTTACGTTCTTGTTCATGAACTGGCAAACATAAGTTCGGAAAGGTTTGGGAATTATTTTCTCCACCTAATAATAACATTCGGTATTGTATGTTATGTCATTTTAAACATTGATTCGTCACTGTTACAACAAGGTATGGCTTGTAAAGATCGGACATTCCTGAAATGAGTAACACTGCTAAACATGTGGGCTGCACCTCCAAGTGTGCCAAAATTTGGGAACTATTTCCTCATAGCAATTTGTATTGTATCTTATATTGTATTAATCACTGATTAGTCACGTTTACAACCATGTAGGGCTTGTAGAGATCGGACATACGTGGAATGAGTAACACTGCTAAATGCGTGGGTTGCACCTTCAAAAAAATGTGCAGAAATGAGGATGTTCTGTTGGCATTCACAGATGTTTTGATCTTCTTGTGTGACAGTCACAGGTGTGTGCCACTTCGTCACAGCTGTATTGCAGGCACATAAGCATGGATTGTGTCACTTTCTTGACTCGTGTGTTTACTGTTTATGACCTCATATCTTAAGAATCTGCCTCAAAGCAAAATTGAATTTGGGCAAAGTTTTTAGGGGTTTGCAACCCACACGTTTAGCAGTGTTAGTCATTCCAGGAATGTTCCGACCTCTACACGCCATACCTTGTTGGAAAGGTGACTAATACGCCGAGTAAAACGATATGAGATACAATACAAATTGGTATTATTAAGATGGAGAACATAATTCCCAAAGTTAGGTTTCCGTGGGCCAGTTTAGTTCTGGTTTATAGCTGTGTACAGTTCAGTTCATGTGGTCCTCAGCTGAACCAAAGCATCTGTTTTTGTCTTTCAGCATCGGCTTTGTGGACTTTGACACGGAGCAGGCCTGCCAGACTGCCAAGGAGTCCATGAAGGACGCCGAGATCAACGGCAACAGGGTGACTCTCAGCTATGGCACACGCAGAGGTGACGGCAGCAGATACTAAAAGAGCAGTATGGAAGCACGTTTGTCACTGCATTGCCTTTTTCTCAAATGTTTTGGAGTAATACAGATGTGTCGTTTTTTAGGAGTTTCACCCAAGACCTGAGGACAAGATTCTACAAAATGTCTAAATTCTAGAAAGGTATGATGGGCAACTTTATAGTGTGTACAAACTCGGTGTTTGTAAACACTATATAGACCGGCACATACTGTATATTGCTGTATATTTGGCTAAAAAAAAAGTTCCCTCACAATACCTTTAAATTTTAAAAGTTGTTTTAAAAGAATACAAAAAGGAAGATCTTTCTTTATCAGTGGTTCTCAAAAACCTTTTAATTTCAAGGACCACAAAAATGTTACGTATTTACGTTAACACGCATTGCAAGCTGGAAACACTGCAAGGCACCAACCAGCGATCGGGAGCAATGCGGGGTTCAGTGTCTTAGCCCAGGGACAAATGTAGACAACACATTTCACAGCATATTTCTGTTGCCTGCCTGCTTTATTTGTGAGTTATCAGGGCTTGACACTAACACTTGCCCACTTGCCCGGGGCAAGTAGAAAAAAATGGTGGGGCAAGTGAAGACTGCTTCCTGGTTGCCCGATCGGGCAAGTGTGCAACTTAGTGCACTATAACACAACACAAGATACATTTGTCTTGAAGGCAGTCATTGCACTCTGCCTCTGTGTCTTTCCCTGCTTTCTAGCTGTCCACAATTCCAGGCTGGATTTGGGAAACAAAACAGGCAAATTAACATACACATCAAAATGACCATTAGTCTTCTACCTTCTATAGTTGTGTAGACCTGGGCTAATTAAGATGATTAATTTTAACTCTTGAGAGTGTAAAAATGAAACCAAATGGACCCGCAAGGGTCCATTTGGTTTCATTTTTACGTTCTCAAGAGTTACATCTGGTTAACCAACTTAGCTGGGGACCACCTGGAACCCTCTCAGGGACCACTGGTGGTCCCGGGACCACCTGTTGAAAACCCCTGGTTTAAAGCAAGTAGGAAGTAAACTTAAATGCAAAATGTACAATATATTTTTGCTGACTTGCACTTGCCCGATGGGCAAGTGCCTCGGAGACCTTAGTGTCAACCCCTGGTTATGCGGTGCGTGAGTATTTATTCTTGTTCCCTGCCACCACCAGGTCCCACAAAAACGCTGTATGTCACCGGTCTCTGCGAGGCAGCGACGGATAAAAGCCTCGCGGACGCGTTTGAAGGCGCCATTGGAGCCAAGGTCGTGACAGACACAGAGACGGGCTCGTCTAAAGGGTAAAGCTTCATTCTTTCTTCACTTTGTGTCTGTCAGCGTTATGAACGTGGCGGCCATCACAAATTATTCTGATCGTGGTTTATTGCGGTGTTAACCCATTGTGTCCTGACCCTCGAATCGAGTTTCTGACACCAGATTATACCGTAGTTCCTGACACCAGATTATAGCTGCAGCAACATTCTAGCTTCTGACGCTAGATTCTACAGTAGTTTCCGACACTAGATTCTAGTTATTGACACTAAATTATAGTTTCTGATGCTAGGATCTACTTTTTGACTCTAGAATCTAGTATCTGACGCTAGAATCGAGTTTTTGACACTAGATTCTATAGTTTCTGACACTAGAATCTAGTTTTTCTGAAAAATCTGTGCTCCTGTGTCAGTGATGCTAACATATTTCTAGCCAAGGACCACCAGAATTATCCATATTTGGCTGCAGACCGCCATCTGAAAACATGTTGTTCTAGGGATCCCCCAGAAGCGAAAAATTGAGATAAAATGTTTGCTTCCAAAATAATGTATTCAGAGATTTGCAGCACATTTTCACAATTTTTCAAAAATAGCAGAACAACAAGCTCATGTCGCGCCACCGAGTGGCGCGACATGAGCTTGTTGATCTGCTATTTTTCAACAGATAAAACACCAAAACGCGTTCAGGACACTAAGTTGTTGTTCCTGAAGTCTTCAGTGAACCCAAAAACGCCATGAGATCATCATTGTGAACCCCCTCTCGTGTTCCAGGTTTGGCTTTGTGACGTTTGACAACAGACGGGCCTGTCAGGCTGCCTACGACGCCATGAAGAACGGCGTGCTGATCGACGGTAACGTGGCGACGGTCCACTACGAGAAACCCAAAGGGTTTTAACATTGTTTCCACCGGAGCATACAGGATTTTTTTTGTTCACTTTTCAAAGCCTTTGGACATTCCACAGCGTGTCATTTTAAGCCATATATCATTTCACTCAAGGATGTGCTTCACTGTGGCTATTGGAAGTCGAGCTCCCGCAAACATCACTGAAGTGGCAGTAAAGCGCGGCCTTGAGTGGAATGTTGCGGTTATTAATGGTTACCAACCACGCAAAACAGTAAAACGGATAAGTAATGTTTCGACCTTTTGTTTCCCAGTAAATAGAAGAGTTCATTTGACTCAGGCATGAACGAATAGTCCACTGTTAGGTTCAAATGTAGCAGCGCTCAACTGGTGCCGTCTCGCCTGCAGACAACGCAGCGGAGCTGCCAATGCTGTCTGGTGCAGTCAGTGGGTGGAATTCCCAATATGGGAACACCGAATCGGTTCAAATTGCAGTCTCACCTGGAACATTATATGTGTAGAAATATCATCTTATTCTTATGATCTATTTAGCCACAATACATTCATTTAGGTTTGGATTTTTATTGGCATTTTATTAAATAAATCCTATTGATTTAAAGGAAAGTTGAAATATGGAGAGTGAGATGGTGAATTTGCTTTAAATTCAAAAACGTTATTTAAAAAAAATGAAAATATGCCCCATGTTTTCATGTCCTTAACAAAAACATAAATTGTGTTTTTAAAAGTCTAATAAAGCAGGAGTGTCACTACCGAACTCATGTTGTTAGCCATATTTTGCAAAGCATTGTAGAGTATCCCTTAGATCTGGTGCAACATTTATATGGTAAAAGGTCTTCCAAATTAACATAAAAATTGAACCAATTCGTTAGAATGGCTCATATGCTCCCTCAACTGATCTACAAGCTTACAACGCATTGCTGTGGCAATGCAGTGTGAACTTGTAGATTCGCTATTGTTGTTACTGTCGTACCACAAAATATAAAACACTCTGGGCTGTTAACCGCTCCTTCTCATTCTCTTCCAAACATTCATTACAAATAAGTCCAACAAATAAATCACAATTAATGACAATATAATCCATTTCTGAATGGAGAGCGGTTGGAGTTTAAACGTGTGCTTTAAAAGACTCATGTCCGGAATGTTGGCTGACTTATTACTTAGCTACTAGAGGACAATGAAACTCGGGAACCTCATAATAATATATACAAGTTATCAACTTGTCGTAGCAGCCGTTTCAAACTTTCTGTCTCCCTTTTGTACTTTTACTGTATATGGAGATGTATGTATCTGTCTGCATGCGTGTGCTGAAATGATGTGAAAAGTGGACTGAGAATAATACCTGTCCAAGACTTAAAAGGCTCAAATGGCTCGAGTTTGATCTTTTTTTTGTTTGTTTGTTTAATAACATTATTATTACATCATAATGAGACGAACATTTTGGCTATCCTGACAACGTAAATGTGTGCTGGTGGAGAGGGAAGAGGATGAGGTGGAGTTTGACTGTGAATTGTGTTTTGATTACTTATTAATTTGATTTGTGTTTTTTTTTTTTCACCAATAAAGAATGGTTGTGTTATGTCGGTGGACGTTCGGTTTCTGATTCCTGGTGTCTGCCCAATAAGACAAATCAAGCTTTAAATCATTATACTTGCCCTCTAACTAAAATGAATGAATAAAAACAGCTTAAATATGCTATTTATTTCATAAATTGCAAATCTTTCTCTCAATAGGGACTGCTACTGTCACAAGTTCATGTCATATCCACATGTGGTCTAGCCCTACGGAATTATGGAGTGCATATTCTAAGAAACAATGCAATAATTTCTAAATTTAATACGAGCATCAAAGTTATATTTAATAATCTTTATTATTAGCCCATGCATTCCATATTATTTCATAGGTCTGGACACATGGACATATGGCATCAACTTGCGACAGGAGCAGAGGGAAAGACTATGAATATAAAATATTCAAGGTGCTTTCATTTAAATATTTAAGTTATAGAGATAGCAAGTATAATATTTTATTTCTTTTTTTTGTAATCTGTTTATTAGAGTTTTATTTTTTTATACACAAAAGAACAGTGATTTTCAAGTATTTCAGAAAACAAAAAAAAAAACACATAACAAAGACAAACAAACAAGACAGACAAGAACAAGACAGACCTAGACAAAACGTGACAAGACAGGACAAGACAAGACAGGCTGATGACTATACTGCACTCCGTACACGACGAACACCACCACCATTATTACAATACAAACATACATCACAATTTTAACCCAGTGAACAAAACACATTTGCACACTTGATAATACATACATAAAGTCCCAAATATACAGTACATATGCACATTCATGTCGATATTACAATATCTTAACTAAATGACAATAGGGTAGAATAGTAATATTTTATTTCTATCGCAAAACAACTATTCCTGTACAGTCTAATTGTGTGGACTTGATGGAAATGAACTAATTCAGATATATATTTACTCTGTACTGCATAACAATGAATTGCTTTTGAATACCAGACAGTCTAGACAGAGTTACGCAAACTCCGCTCACTTCATGGGGCCAGTCCAATGGCGGCTCCACTACATAGACTTCTGTGAATGGTGACAACAAGTTGAACAAGTAGTAACAACCGGAAGTTACTAAATGCATTGGAGTCTATGGGCTCGTGCGAGTCCATGAACCACGTGACTAGACAATTTTCTGCCCCCTCAATATCGCAAATCTGTCTCTTTCTGAGGCTCTACTGCTGCAGGTGAGGCGAGGCTATGTCTCCATCTAGTGGTGTTTGTTCCCAATACATGAAATCCAACATGTCTGCCTACATGTTAGACGTTTTGTTTTGGTTTATGTGGGAACTATTTGGCGAGTATGGAAATAAATAAGAGGAGTTCAGGTAAATGACTTGCATCATCACCACTGTTTGATATTTAAAACAATTTGACATGATCAACGCGAGGCATTTCCTTTTTAATGACTGTTATGCCTTATTTACAAATAGTAACTGTATATTTGGGGGACATGGCTGAGGGGTCCTTGAGGAGATTGTTGTAAATATACTAGTAGGCCCAAAGAGCTGGAAGCTTCCATCTACTGAATCGAAACGAAACGAATGTACTGAATATTGATGATAGGATAATGTGAGGTAATGTCACCTCCTTATACTGTCCTCTCTACTTGGAGACCATCCACATTCAGTTAATGGTGGGATCACAATCACATTTATCGTCTCAAGGTGTAAAATCAACATGACATGTTTCGAAATAGTTCAAGTAGTAGCCGATCGGCAGCTAAATGAGAGAGAGTCATTAATACTTGTGAATCCACCTACAGATGGCTGCAATTCGAAACTGGCCTCTGTAAAACAAAATTGTATACAAAATCCCCCCACCCACCACCCTCTCCTCTTTGTACATTTCTCTTTTCCCTTTTTACCTCCACTATGATTTTACCTCCATGATTTGCTGCTTCTGATTTTACTGAAGTAGTTGTTTTGTGTGTATTTGAATGCCTAAATGAAATGAACAAGTTGGCCACTATTGTAAACAAGTGTATGCTTAACTAGTGTGTCCAATCAGCTCTGTCAGATTTGATGCAGTTGTACTTGAATTGTACTGTAATTCTCCAAGCTGTTATCAGTTTTGTTACAGTGTGTACTTGACTTGTACTGTAACTCATCTCGGGGGATTTAATGTAACCTGGCTTCCCCACCCTCATTACAAGCATTACAAGCTTATGCCAGTAGGGGGTGCGGGGAAGACTCTGGGCCCAGGATAGATGTAATAGTGACCTATTATGAGGTAAATAAGAGACCTTTATAACTAAAGTCATGAGTATTATCCCGCTCCACTCATGCACAAGTAGGCCACAGCCTACTTGCGTGCAAGATGGAAGTATGCACTCCACCACCAATTTTTTGTTATTGCAATTTACGAGCTGCGTGCAAGTAAAACGCACAGTGTTACAATGTAATTCAGGGCTGACACTAAGGTCTCTGAGGCACTTGCCCATCGGGCAAGTGCAAGTCAGGTTCTACTTGCCCTCAGGTCATGGTCACTTGCCCCCCAGGTTCCAGGTGGTCCCCAGTTAAGTTGGTTAACCAGATGTAACTCTTGAGAACGTAAAAATGAAACCAAATGGACTCTTGCGGGTCTATTTGGTTTCATTTTTACACTCTCAAGAGTTAAAATTCATCATCTTAATTAGCCCAGGTACACAACTAGAGAATGTTGAAGATTGGGTTTTTTATGTGTATGTTAATTTGCCTGTTTTGTTTCCCAAATCCAGCCTGGAATTGTGGATAGCTAGAAAGCAGTGAAAGACACAGAGGCAGAGTGCAATGACTGCCTTCAAGACAAATTTATCCTGTGTTGTGTTATAGTGCACTAAGTTGCACACTTGCCCGATCGGGCAACCAGAAAGCAGTCTTCACTTGCCCCACCATTTTTTTTACTTGCCCCGGGCAAGCGGGCAAGTGTTAGCGTCAAGCCCTGTAATTACTGGATCAGCACTCGGTAGGGTGCAAACCTCTGAGCCCAGCCAATCAAATCATCAAAATGTCGCTTATTTTGTCCTCCTCCCCCCAGCCACCATGGACTCCCAACAGATAACCCACCTCGCCGCTCAAATGGAGAAACTCAACTCGGAGCGGCGCTTCGCGGACCTGGCGGGGCTCCTGAGCGACCTGGACGGCGCGCACGTCTCGGCGGAGCAGCTGTGGGACACGGGCGTCGTCAGCGTCCTCTACCGGATTCTGAAGACCTCCCGGCGACAGCAGCAGCAGCAGGGGCGCTCCGACGGTTCCGTGGCGAGGGCGGTCCGGCGCCTGCTGTCCAAATGGAAGAAGCTGTACGGTCACTCCGAGCTTCGAGCTTCGCCGGACGTGCGTGCCGACGAAGAAGGGAGGCTGTCCGGCTGTGTGTGTGTCACGGATCGCACGGTTTGTACCTTGGCTGGAGTCCACGTGTATCACGATCCTGGTAAGGCTGATGTTCATATGGATCCGAAAGCAGAAGTCCACGTGGATCCCAAACCGGACGTCCGCGTGGATCCCAAACCGGACGTCCACATGAATCCGAAATCCGTCTCCACGTGGGACGGCGGGGGCGAGAAGGCCGCGGCAAAAACGGCGTCGCCGGCGGAGGTGGAACCGCCACTCCCGATTTCATCCGTCCGCTCCGATCCCGAAACTCCCGGAACGCCGACGCCAAAAAACGCAGACGTCTCGCTGAGGTCCAGATGCGTCCGTCTCCTTCTCGCCGCCCTCGTCGACTCGGAGGCGAACGATCCATCCTCGCCGCCTCAGCCGGAGGAGGGGGAGATGGTGTCGGCGCTTGCTGCGGAGATCGAGGAGAACATCCACGGCCTCCACGCCGCCAACCCGCTCAAGTACAAGGCCTGCGTGCGGAGCAAGGTGTCCAACCTGCGGAACCCGAAGAGTGCCCACCTCCGCCGGGGCCTGCTGGACGGCCGGCTGGCGCCGGGCGCCTTCGCCCGGATGTCCGCCGAGGAGATGGCGGGCGAGGAGCTGCGGCGGCTGAGGGAGGGCTACGCGGCGCAGGCCGTGAGCGAGCGGCAGCTGCCGCGGGGCGTGGAGGGGACGCCGACGCGGAAGATCCGCTGCCGGCGGTGCGACGCGATGGACGCCACGGTGACGCAGGTGCCCCGGGGGATTCTTTTCCTCCCCGCCTGGTCGCAGCAGCGCGGGGGAGGCGCGGACACGGACGCCATGACGTTCGTGACGTGCCGCGGCTGCGGAGAGCAGTGGTACCACAGCGGCTGGAACTGCCTCTGAGGCGTCGCGGGTCTGCGCAGATGTACTGTAGTGTACGTCATTGAAGGGTTGCCTCGTCGGCAGAGGCTACCAGGAAGGCTCGGCCCAAAAAATATTCGGCCCTGAGTATAGACCAGGGGTGGGCAATTATTTTTCCCAAGGGGCCAAATGAGATGCATAAAATATTGTGGAGGGCCAAGACTAAAGGCTGAACTAAAGTCTGCGTAATATTAATTTAATGTCAAGATAAAATTAAGAGTAAGACCAACCATTTTGACATCAGGGACCTCTATTTATTCAGTATTTGTGCCACAGAGTACCACCATTTGATGACATTTTAGCCCCACAGACCCCAAAACTAAAGATTGATTTTACTTTTGTCCACAATACCAGGCCGGACTTCACAAACAAAACAGGCAAACATAGATCACAAATGACCATTCTTTTACATTCTCTGGCTAATTCAGATAAATATTTTAACTCTTGAGAGTGTAAACATGAAACCAAATGGACCCGCAAATGGACCCGCAAGAGTTACATCTGGTTAAACCAACTTTCCATAATTTAACTGGAACTCTCTCAAGGACCACTGGTGGTCCCCGGGCCGGTCAGAGGCAGCCAAAGGGCCGCATTTGGCCCCCGGGCCGCATAATGCCCAGGTGTGGTATAGACAGAGTAACTCTGCCGCAAACTCTGTTCACTTCATGGGATCTGTCCAATGGCAGCTCTATCAAGCTGTGTTTCATCATGTTAATGATTTTTCCTGAAGTGTACCAATGTGAACGTCCATTTGGTTCCATTTGTACACTCAGGAAATTTTATTGGAGATGTCCCTCTTTTGTCCCTTTTGTCAAGGTCAAGGTAAACTTTATTGTCCATAAGGGAAATTTGTCTTGGGCTAACACCCCTGCTTCAGCCACACATGAAACATAGATGACACACAAAATACAAAACAGAGGGAGACAACATTACACAGTGCACACAGTATGAAAAACTGGTCTGCTACATTCACTGCTGTTTCAGAGCATCATTCAGCATTTTAGTCGATGCCGATACAAATTATTTTTTTTAAACCTGATGTACTTCCACTTAGGTTCTTTGTACCTTCTCTACAAACTCTCCATTTAAAACATGGGTAGTGTCCGCAACATTTTTTGTGGGCCTGTTTAGTGTGGCCTGCTCATAAATAGACTGCAGAGACGGGAGTTGTCTAACCCCAATGATCTTCCCTGCTGTTGGCACCAATCGGAACAGTTTGGACCTCAGTTGCACTGAGAGGTTACCGAACCAAACTGTGATGCCAAATCCTGACCAGGCTTTCTAAGACTGTTGACTCTTGTCAACCCCTCAATGTCGCAACAATGTCGCTGGTCCAGGTATTATTTGGGTTGAGCCTTCATGTATTCTTTCAGAGTGTTGACACTTGTGTGGGATGCTGAGGCCGAGGATGTGGGATGCGTACTAAGATGAGTGAGGGGTATTTCAGCCAATCACGGCGCAGCAGTCTCCAGCAGTTTCATATTGACAGTGATGGGCAGTAGCTTGTTACAAGTAGCTAAGCTACATAGCTTAACTACATTTTCCCGTAACTTGTAGTGTAGCTTACTACATTTGTTCTGGGAATAGCTTGTAGTGAAGCTACACTACTTGTTTCAAGTAGCTTGTAGTGAAGCTACACTACTTGTTTCGAGTAACACGGATTGTAGCTTACTACATTTTCCCACACACATTTTCAAATTCCACCCATTTTAATGGGTAGACATCCCAAAACTTAGACATGCCACCATCCTATGTTCAAACCCACCCTAGATTATTATTATTATTATTATGATTTTTATTTATATTATTTTATTATTATTTAGAAAGTTGTACATTAAGTTGAGATATACATGTAGTGTTGATGTAGCAAGCTACATCAAGGTACCTTTGTTGTGTAGCTTGTAGTTTAGCTCGTTACAATTTTCTGGGGAGTAACAAGTAGTGTAGCTTACTACATTTTCCCAGTAACTTGCCCATCACTGCATATTGAGCCAATGGAGTGGAGGTGAGGTGGAGTTAGACACAGATTTTATACACACCAAAGTTGCCTATATGTCTGCACAGTTTGAGCACAGAATGTCCGCAACGTCACGTGGTTGACAGCATCGGACGTCATCGTCGTGATGAAAAGTCACTGCTCACTTCGGTGAGCTTGCTTTTATTGTTTTTAATGGTAACAATCAATGCCTTGTTCTCTTGTATCACGTCCACTTCTAGTTGTCAGTCATCCCTGGTCCTTTTTTTTTCTCGAAATGAACGCCTAGCGAGTAGGTAATGCTGTCTGAGTGCACTCATGGCCAAGGAACGCACACGTGGCCTGTTATTTAAAAAAAACTGGTCCCCCCCACCTTGGTAGCAACATCTCTGCTTTTGCATGTGATGATGTGTTTAATTTACTTATTTATTTGACGTATTCCACATACACATGTGCCATCGCCTCTCCCTGTATCGCAAATGGTCAAATAAATATTTGCTCAGGGAATGTAATATGCCTTTTTATGTATCCTTTCATGTACAAGTATATTGTAGATCTACAGTATAGATTTACACATTGCAGGAGTTTGCCGGTTAAAGGGGGAATCCACACATTTTTCTGAGTGCACAAATGGGACCAAGGAAGGACAGTATGGGAGAACCATTTTTCATCATTTACACATAGCATCTCTAAGGTAAAATGTTGAAAATGGGTGGAATTCGCCTTTAATCAGCCGCTAAGGTCATCAATTTTCAATGAGTGAATTAATTGACAATGGACAATCTTCTCATCTTGGTTCCCGCACTAGTGAAAGAACACAGACTTGGCATTCCTGTCACCACCAGTGAGCTACAGTTTGCTCATTCTATCTCTAGTACTGTTTCAAATGAGCTTTTCCAGACCACTGTCGAGAGTGGAGGGAGATTGGAGATAGGTAGTCTCATCATCTCATTTGCCGGAATCTCATCATTTCCAAATGTCTTTTTCTAGTCCTTTTGCAAGAATGTGAACCCAGACATGTTGAGTACACAAAGGTTTTAATGTTAGAAATGTTGAGTATGGGGTTTGCCAGCATGTAAACACTGCTGGATGCTAACTTATTGTTGTGTTGAGAATTTTTCAAAATTGGCATAATCTGTGATGTTTTATTTTCTAATTTTAGTTATAGATGGCAAGTATAATGTCATGCTTGTCTTATTAGCCAGGAACGTATTTAGGCCTGATCTAAGGTTTCTGAAAAACTTGAAATATTTATATATCAGCATAAAAAAGTTAATTCTGGAATACTGTACATACTGTACAGAATCCAAAAATGGATTTCCCGTCGTGAAAGGGGCAAAAAAAAAGAAATGTAGAAGGAAAAAAGTCAATGTCTAACTAGGGGGTTTTCAATCATGATGCCGAATCCATTCCAAGTATTAATTTTGCAGGGGAAAAATGGACCCTTGCGGGTCCATTTGGTTTCATTTTTACACTCTCAAGAGTTAAAATATTCACTTATCTGGATTAGCCCATGGTCATTTTGATCTGTATGTTTGACAGTTTGGTTTCTCAAATCCAGCCTGGTATTGTGGACAAAAGCAAAAGAAATATTTAGTTTTGGGGTCTGTGAGGCTAAAATGTCCTCAAATGGTGGTCTGTGGCTAAAATGCCGATAAATAGTGAAATAGTGAGCCCTGGTGTCAAAAAGGTTGAAAACCACGGCTTCATCTATCTAATCTAATCTAACTATAATTAAGCACTCTGTCTGTCTGTCTGTCTGTCTGTCTGAAACAGGCATAAGTCGTCACTGACTACAGCAATCATTCTGAGTTTTCACATGCTCATTGAACATAACATTAGGAAGAGATTAACGAAGCCCTTTGCCCAAATTAACACGTCGTTGATTTATAATGAATTTATTTGTGCACGAAAATTTCCCCATTAAGTTTATATGGGAAAGTCCGACGGGCCCCCTAACGTTACACAATTCACGGCCACCGTTATCGTGTTACCCCACTGCCATATTTCCACTGCTACACCAGCACCGGAACAAATGGTGACCCATACAATTTCGCTGGCTATACTGTGGCATGCGCAGTGCACACGGGCCAGCCTCATTTCCTCAATGTTATCCCAAGCTGCAACAGTCGCTAAACTTTGGGACGTATCGTTGCATCTCTGTATGTATTTATAGTTTCGATCTAACACAGCCTACTGTCCATATTATGTTGGCTCAGGCTGCTGGAACGTTAATTCACCCGTTTTATAGACACTGAATATACTTCTGATCCACTTTACTCGACGCGATGTTGGAGCAGCAGGACGGAGCCACAGTTCCGACCACTGGATTTTACGCTATGTGAAAGGAGCGACAGACACCCACTTTATATAGTGATCCAGGCTATAGTCTTCTTGGGAACTGTTGAACTGAACATATGTTCGAACTGGAAGATAGTAGTTTGCTTTCGCGGTCACTTTTTACCCGCACGTGTGACAAGGAAACAAAAACAATGTCCCACCGCCGCACCTGCTACTCACTACGGCTCACAGAGTTTTCTGCCCTCGCTACGCGCGGACCGCGGTGGGAAATAATTGATATAAAAGTAGGCTACTGTAGCCTGGCCTCAGTCTGAATAATGAAGTGAAACGAAGTGAAACGGAATGGCATTCCGTTTCACTTGAATCACAAAGAAAAAATAAGGTAGTATTCTTAAGATGCTGATTCAAGGCTACTGTACACAGGAAGCACCAGGACCCCTTATGGACTGTTCCGTTTGGTGGTCCCTGGAAACACAAGCATCAAACAGCGTGCGACACTGAGTGTGTGTGTGTGTGTGTGTGTGTGTGTGTGTGTGTGTGTGTGTGTGTGTGTGTGTGTGTGTGTGTGTGTGTGTGTGTGTGTGTGTGTGTGTGTGTTACTAAGACTCACCACCCTCCACTTTCTAAAGTGGTTTCATGATGTTCACACAAACACCTACTTTAATGCTACAAAAATATGTTGCATTAAAGTGTACCTTGCTTTGCTATGACTGCTTCCCCTTTTCCCATGATCAAGTATCCACACAACTACAGCAGTACTTCATCAAAATACTTACATTATTGGTATTGATATTAGGCTAAATCACATTAACCACACTGTAGATCATTTGGTGTTCATATATTCACAACGGGTAAGGTCCTAGTATAAAAAAAACTTTGGAGTTGCCCATACACCCTGCCATTCTTCCTGCCCACCCTAGTAGGCCTGGCTAAACCCGGATCTGCGTGAAGTTGACACCCCATGATTTTTCAAATTTCGAAAAAATATATAAAATTGGTGTCATTCTTTAGTGCTCCATTTGTGCTGAATTGTGCCGTAACTTTCAGAATTTGTGCTGCTACCATGATTTAGATAATTGAAGTTATAGGTCCTGAGCTTTGCCAATCTTGCACCCCGCACTTGAGATGGTCCAAAATGGACTAAAATGGGCTCATCTTTTAGTGCTCGGTGGGGTGGAATTTGTGCTGCTGGAATCGGCATTTGTGCTGCTTTTATTGATTTTATATGAATATTTATGTGCAATATTAGCTGTTATCAGCTTTATAGGCTCGCACCCCCCACTTGGGATGGTCTAAAATGGACAAAAATGGCCTCGTCTTTTAGTGCTCAGCGGGGTGGAATTTGTGCCGCTGAAATTGGCAATTGTGCTGCTTTTATTGATTTTATATGAATATTTATCTGCAATATAAGCTGTTATCAGCTTTATAGGCTCGCACCCCCCACTTGGGATGGTCTAAAATGGATTAAATGGGCTCATCTTTTAGTGCTCGGCGTGCTGGAATTTGTGCCGCAGAAATCGGCATTTGTGCTGCTTTTATTGATTTTATATGAATATTTATGTGCAATATAAGCTGTTATCAGCTTTATAGGCTCGCACCCCCCACTTGGGATGGTCCAAAATGGACTAAAATGGGCTCATCTTTTAGTGCTCGGTGGGGTGGAATTTGTGCCGCTGAAATCGGCATTTGTGCTGCTTTTATTGATTTTATATTAATATTTTGACTGGGGTAAAGCTGACGTTCGAATTTCGTTGCGCATTTAGTAACGTAATTACGGTAGTGGCTGTTCAGCGCTTGCCGGTCGCTGCGGTGGCAGCGTGTGCGTGGGATCATGCGTGTGTGCGTGCAAGGGAGAGAAAGAGTAAAGACCAAACTGGCTGTTGTATGAACTATGAATACAAGCCTGCTGTTGACTACTGTACAACTCTATAATGCTATAATAATGTTATAAGGGTAATAATAATACTGAAAATAAACTTGATATTTGATGAACACAAGACTTATAGCCTACTCCTCTCTCTCTCTCTCTGTGTGTGTGTGTGTGTGTGTGTGTGTGTGTGTGTGTGTGTGTGTGTGTGTGTGTGTGTGTGTGTGTGTGTGTGTGAGAGAGAGAGAGATAAGATTTCCCTGACATTGTGGGTCCTTTCTACTGTAGATTTCTTGAGATATAGGCCTAGCACTTCAATTGTGCTCCAATATCGCCTAGGCCCAAGAGCTGATTCTATGAACTTTGACCAGGAACCACACACATTCTGTCAGGTGTGCATGAACCAGTGCTATCAAAATCAACTAAGGAGGTATAATTCTACTTTCCCTGACATTGTGGGCCCTTTCTACTGTAGATTTCTTGAGATATAGCACTTCAAATGTGCCCCTTTGCTCCAATATCGCCTATAGCCCAAGAGCTGATTCTATGAACTTTGACCAGAAAGTGCTGTTGAAATCAACTAGGGATGTATAGTTCTACCTCTCCTGACAATCCCTCATCTTTACATGATGCACACCTTTTATTTTGAAGTTTTAACTCAAAATGGATTTTTAATGATTTTTTGAAATCTACAAAATGACAGAACATTTTGGTCATGTGACTATTTCTAGTAGGCTAAATCATGGTTCATATTACCTATCCCTCATCCCTTCATGATGCACACCTTTTATTTTGGAGTTTAACTCAAAATGGATTTTTTACGGTAGAAAGAGCCCAATATGCCAGAGGAAGTAGAATTAGACCTCCTTAGTTGATTTCAGTAGCACTGGTACATGTACACTTGACAGAGTGTGTGTGGTTGCTGGTTAAAGTTCATAGAATCAGCTCTTGGGCCTAGGCGATATTGGAGCAAAGGGGCACACTTGAAGTGCTATATCTCAAGAAATCTACAGTAGAAAGGGCCCACAAAGTAGAATTAGACCTCCTTAGTTAATTTTGATAGCACTGGTTCATGCACACCTGACAGAGTGTGTGTGGTTGCTGGTTAAAGTTCATAGAATCAGCTCTTGGGCCTAGGCGATATTGGAGCAAAGGGGCACATTTTAAGTGCTATATCTTAAGAAATCTACAGTAGAAAGGGCCCACAATGTCAGGGAAATCTTATCTTACTACTTTAAATTTCATCTTAATATATATATATATATATATATATATATATATATATATATATATATATATATATATATATATATATATATATATATATATATATATATATATATATAACAGCAGTCTTGTGTTCAACAAATATCAAGTTTATTTTCAGCATTATTATTACCCTTATAACATTATTATAGCATTATAGAGTTGTACAGTAGTCAACAGCAGGCTTGTATTCATAGTTCATACAACAGCCAGTTTGGTCTTTCCTCTTTCTCTCCCTCGCACACACACACACACACACACACACACACACACACACACACACACACACACACACACACACACACACACACACACACACACACACACACACACACACACGCATGACCCCACGCACGCGCACACGCTCCCATCGCGGCGACCGACAAGCGCTGAACAGCCACTACCGTAATTACGTTACTAAATGCGCAACGAAAATCAAACGTCAGCTTTACCCCAGTCAAAATATTAATATAAAATCAATAAAAGCAGCACAAATGCCGATTTCAGCGGCACAAATTCCAGCACGCCGAGCACTAAAAGATGAGCCCATTTTAGTCCATTTTGGACCATCCCAAGTGGGGGGTGCGAGCCTATAAAGCTGATAACAGCTTATATTGCACATAAATATTCATATAAAATCAATAAAAGCAGCACAAATTCTGATTTCAGCGGCACAAATTCCACCCCGCCGAGCACTAAAAGATGAGCCCATTTTAGTCCATTTTAGACCATCCCAAGTGGGGGGTGCGAGCCTATAAAGCTGATAACAGCTTATATTGCAGATAAATATTCATATAAAATCAATAAAAGCAGCACAATTGCCAATTTCAGCGGCACAAATTCCACCCCGCCGAGCACTAAAAGATGAGCCCATTTTTGTCCATTTTAGACCATCCCAAGTGGGGGGTGCGAGCCTATAAAGCTGATAACAGCTAATATTGCACATAAATATTCATATAAAATCAATAAAAGCAGCACAAATGCCGATTTCAGCGGCACAAATTCCACCCCGCCGAGCACTAAAAGATGAGCCCATTTTAGTCCATTTTGGACCATCTCAAGTGCGGGGTGCAAGATTGGCAAAGCTCAGGACCTATAACTTCAATTATCTCAATCATGGTAGCAGCACAAATTCTGAAATTTACGGCACAATTCAGCACAAATGGAGCACTAAAGAATGACACCAATTTTATATATTTTTTCGAAATTTGAAAATCATGGGGTGTCAACTTCACGGACATTAAATCTGGCCCTGCTACTGTACGTTGTTGGAGCAATGGAAGATCACTAGTAGAACATAAAGCAGAAGTGGAGCTTCCTGCCCACTTCCGTTAATCCGTTTCATCTCTGTGTTAATCTAACGTTACAGACCTGTTGTGGACCATTTGGACCACAATCACAGATGAGGGATGTCTGTGTGCAATTTAAATGGAGAGTAACCATGAATTTTGCATGTCCCCACGTGTGTGTGTGCGTGCGTGTGTGTGTGTGTGTGTGTGTGTGTGTGTGTGTGTGTGTGTGTGTGTGTGTGTGTGTGTGTGTGTGTGTGTGTGTGTGTGTGTGTGTGTGTGTGTGTGTGTGTGTGTGTGCGTGGCCAAGCACCCTACAATATCCCATTCATTCGTTTGGACCATAGCCGACCGGTTGGATGAGACATGTGACCCTTAGAATACAGTGAGCATGTGACTCAGTAATCTAGTTCCTTATGGCAGAGAGTGTGTGTGTGTGTGTGTGTGTGTGTGTGTGTGCGTGTGTGTGTGTGTGTGTGTGTGTGTGTGTGTGTGTGTGTGTGTGTGTGTGTGTGTGTGTGTGTGTGTGTGTGTGTGTGTGTGTGTGTGTGTGTGCAAGCACGTTCCGGGGGGTTGGGCCTTGGGGGGTGAATGTTAATGTTGCTTTCTGTGGCACAATGACTCACATCCTACGACATCCTAACCTACTGACTGTTTTGGGACGTGGCTTCAGTTGAGAGATAGGAATTCAAGCCTTCATTTTTCACAAGGTGTCGCCATTTTTACGCAGGCCCACTGTACAAAGTAAGAATAGAGATGTAGGCCCACATTGTAAAACACAAGAATAAATTTAGGCCTAAGTGTAGAACATAAGTCCGAATCAAACTTTGTTGTGTGTTATAATTTCATCGTCGAAACAGAGCTACACTTCCTAACCACCTGCCCCTTATACCAAGACATCAGAGACACATACTTCCCACAAATCGCACACACTCAACGCGAGTTCGAAACTATGACCAACGAGGGAAAACTTCCATACCTATTGGGAGAAGTACAACAATGTGCAAACACAGCAGCAAGATTTGTGCACCGTTGCGACGTAAGAAGATTGGCCAATGGAACTCAACCACCCTAAGGACTACAATCTGTACTATCCAGACTCTTCCATGTAAACAGAGCTGCTACATTTAAACAGATAGTGAATCTGTTAGTTTTCTTCTTATTCTGCATGATCTGTCTTGAAGTAGCAATAAAAATGTTGTTATAATGTGCTATAACCTTTTATAAAACAATGCATTGTAGCATAACTCTGTCTACAAAAATTTGTACCCCCCTCCAACTGTATATATTTGTCCCCATTTTCAACTGTTTTTATTGTATTGTTTTGTGACTCTTGCTTTGGCAATGTAAATGTCTGATTTATCAAGCCAATAAAGCTCCTTTGAATTGTGTTATAATTTCATCACAATTGTCTTTCAGTTCTTTCTTTCTATGATGATTTCATAAAGGACATGAATGGGGTTTTGAAATGGAAAGCAAACATAATAAAAGAATCATGATTTTAGGTTAGCATGCAATTAATTCCCACATCTTGTTTCCTACTAAGTTTTCTCCATCCATCAGGGTCACAGAGGTACAGCAAAATGGCAGAGACATTACCTCACATGGAGAAGCACAATACAGTAACATCATCTAATTATCACCACAAATTGTTGATTTGTGATTTAATAATTGTGACTGTCTATCTATCAGGGGGTATGGTGGGACTAGGGCTGTTGCCCCACAGCTAGTTGGGTCCTGGGGTCAATTCCCACTAGGGACGCTACAGGTGCTGGTGGCATGTCATCGGTGCCCATAGCTGAGGCAGGTTGGTGAAAGGGCCTTACTTTTTTACGATTTTCGTTTGTCTTTGTGCCTTTATTGATAGTAGTTGTCAGTGAAGACAGACAGGAAAGTGGCAAGGAGAGAGGTCATGAACGGGACAACATGTGGCACGCACCCACACTGGAGTTTGCATTCAGTAATCCTGGTCTCCAGAGTTTAGAGACTGTCTCCCCCTGGCCAACCGGGACGCCTGATGTCAGCGACAGGAACTGGTTGGAATAACGTGTTCCTTCCTACGTCCAACTAGGGAAAGCCTTTTGTGAGGTGAAAAGTAGGCAGCTTGGACTCCTCATGCATAGAAGTAAGCATGAGGCCAGTCTGCTGCCTCCCCAGGTTGGCAGAGGGTGTGTAGAGCCTAGGATCACATTAGATAATTGGCACTGTGTGCTAAAAATGGGTTACAAAATCGTGTGTTGAAATGGTTGCAAATGATTATCATTTGCAACCATCTTAGAAGACAAATTGGTGTTCATGTAAATCATCCTTTGCTGGCTCTCTCTGGCAGCCATAAGTAGGGTGGGGTTAGCTAGCATACATTTAAGTATTGTACTTAAATAGAAATTTGAGGTACTAAGTACTTTCCAATTTTGAATACTTGTTCTTCTACTCCAGCTATGTCTAAATATTATATGTTGTATTTTTACCTTTATTGGAATTTAATTTAATAGTTAATTAGATTCTGACTACAAAAACATGCATTAAACACTTATATTGTCCATTTAAATGAACATTGAGTTGACACTATATATTGGGGCTATCTAATGGGGCTCCATATAGAGTCTCATGCATGTCAAACTCCTTGAAATGAAACAGGTTCCAGAATCACATGCAGTACAAATCTTCTCTTATGGTCCTTAGGTGTATGTTTTTTTTTCCTTTCAAATGGGGGGTCCTTGACAACAGGGGCGGATTGGCACATATTTTCCCACCGGGACAATTTTGCCTTTGCCAGGCCACCCTGGTGGGGGCAGCTGGTTAACCAGAGAGCAGCTGGTTAACCTGAGAGCGTAAAAATGAAACCAAATGAAACCAAATGGACCCTTGCGGGTCCATTTGGGTCCATTTGGTTTCATTTTTACACCCTCAAGAGTTAAAATATCCATCATGTGAATTAGCCCAACTTAGTCTACACAACTAGAGCATGTAGAAGATAAATGGTCATTTTGATCTGTATGTTCCAGGCGAGCATCTAGCTACATTCTAGTGCATTTTGGAAGTGCCACTAGTGCATTTTGGATCTTGTCCAGGCCACTAGGTGGCGCAGGCCACCGGGAAAACTCCCTGTACTCCAGATGGCCAATCCACCCCTGCTTGACATGGGAACCTCTGGCCTACAGCAGTGCACTACATGGGTGCTATCAGTCCCAACTCTGACATCAGTCACTTTTTAAGTGCTTTCATGCTTTAAGATAGATAGCTCCCTATCTGTCCTGTTCCTCTGGAATGAAGGCCTTTCAATCACACAGCCAGGCTATCAGGTTCCCATGCCCTGTCTGTCTGTCTGTCTGTCTGTCTGTCTGTCTGTCTGTCTGTCTGTCTGTCTGTCTCAGGCTCCCATTTCAGTTTGTTTGACTGCATCTCTCAACTTCTGAGATGAGATTGATTGATTGCACGGGCAGATATTCTTATTCTTAACCTAAGTGTCCATTTCAGATCTGTTATACTTGATTTTTACTGAAATGTTCCATGTCTGTTGATAAGAAAAACATTCATTCATTCATTCATTCATTCATTCATTCATTCATTCATTCATTCATTCATTCATTCATTCAATAATGAATAACCAATAACCAGGGGAACGCCCGGGAGATGGCGTCCCTCCACTTCTCACATCTGAAATATTTTTGGGGCAAAAGTAGGCCTATGTTTTTTGTCTTGTCATTTACTTTTATGGATACAATTATGCATTGTAAACAATCTTTCTCAATATGCTATACTTGTTTTAATAGCGTGTCTGCGTGTGTTGCGCAGACGCGCGCAAATGCAAGTGTGCATGCACTTGTCTTAAAGGAGAATTCCACTCAATTTTCAATATTTTACTATGTCATTAATATACCTTAGAGATGTTATGTGGACATGGTAAATAAAAGTCCCCCCCATTCTGTGTTTCCTAGAATTGGACGTCTGAAAAAAATCATTAGCATTGTGAAATGCATCTTCTTGATGACAGCATCAAGATGTGTTTCACCATGCTAATGAGTTTCCTTTTGACTTTCCATTTGTACACTCTCAGAAAAAAAAAAAAGAATTCCCCCCCCCCCCCCAGCGAGCGAGGAGCGCATGATGTGCGGTGCGGAGGCGTGACAAACTCGGGTCATATGAGCGTCATCAGCGGCGATCTGAGCAAGCACAGTGTATGTATGTATAGTGTCACCCAACAGGGATGTCACCACCGACCGACCTGGAAGAATGGACCACATATTATTAACTTAACGGGCGATCAGCTGTGTCAGATGTCACGATCTTTGAATTAAAAGGTAGGTAGTGCGATCATCATCAATGCTGTGTGACTTCTGGCTTCAAAGCGGATAGTCGGGTCGGGTTGTGCGACGTACTGTAGAGTCTGATCATGTTTGCGTAGTGGCCAGATTAGCCTGTTAACCTGCTGGAGAGACGAGGAGCAGGGGTTAATGTTTTTCAATAGCATACATTTGTTGCATTTCACAGAAAGCCTTTATCTAGATCAATATGTCGATCAGGTCAGCCAGTTCACATCCTTTTTACACGGGGGCTTAATTCTATTTGTAGGTCACTGTTCAGAGTCAGACTGAAGTAGGCTACAGTTTTGCACAGACCTTCTTTCATGGCAAAGTTACTTTGCTTTTACTTAGATTTAGACTTTTCGTAGAGAGGCATTTTCGATTCTGGGGATTCACTGTCTAACTGCGCCTCCCTTATTTTCGTGTCGGGGAATGACCATTTCTGCCTCAAAGTAACTCTTACCTTGTACAAAGGCAACATCTAAGGTCCCGAACATGGAGTTCCACTTGTCTGGTCACTATTCGCCAAGGAATTACAATCCGCAGACCCGTCGTGTTCAATAAAAGAGGGTGTTTTGATCCACTCGTCTCGAAAATTCCTTGTTTACTCTAATGGAGTCGCGCAGCCCGTAGAGGAGATTCCGAGACGAGTGGATCAAAACAACCTCTTTTATTTAGAAATACGGCTCTCCGCAATATAATTCATTGGCGAATATTGACCAGACAAGTCGTACTCCACGTTCGTGGCCTTAGATGTTGCATTTGTAAAAGGTAAGCATTTCTTTGATGCAGAAACGTTCTGAGAAGCGTATGGCACCGCTCAAATGTTGAACTCTCGTAGAATAAATATTTGAGCTAGGTGTATGGCATATGCAAACTATGAATTGAAATGTAGATAGGCTATAGGTTGAGCATACGTCATATTAATGGGTCTCTCTCTCTCTCTCTCTCTCTCTCTCTCTCTCCTCTCTCTCTCTCTCTCTCTCTCTCTCTCTCTCTCTCTCTGTTATGGCACTCCATCATTTATGCCAGTTCAAGTTCAATTATTCATTCTAAGAGAAATGCAGTGTGTCATTGTTATAGAACACTATTAAAGTACACATCACATCTGTAGTCTGGGGGGGGGGGGGGGGGGGGTAAATAATAATAATAATAATTTGGATAATATCTGCAGAATGCTTTAGTCCACATATCTAGTTTTGAAACAATCATTGGGACTTAAAAGGACCACTTCAACATATCTTCATATTGATGTCCCACTAAAATACATACTGTGTATGTATTGTACAAGTCTGATGCATGAATTCTTCAAAAGATAATAGTAACCCAACTCCTACTGCAATGAGTGGTCTATTATGGATCAAGGTGTAACACAGTACATACGAGGCCCATCATGAGACGTGTGATTGTGATTTGATGGTGGATGTGCTGGACAGATTATTCTCTTGAGTTCTCTTTTTCAATCACAGTGGTGCAATGATCTCTATGACAACTTATGAGTTTATACATAGGAAACACTATTGAAAACTTCGTTGTAAAACTGCCTCCCCCTGGCCAGCCAGGTGTAAAGGAGCAACTTGGACACCCGCTCAGTGTTGCCCAGTGTTGGGAATATTACTTTACCTTGTTAATATATTACTTATTAATTATTACCATCATTTTAAAGCAATATATTATATTACAATATTACTGTCTGAGCAAGTTTAATATATTAATATTACTGTTACATATTACTTTTTACAAACTATATAATTAAATATTTAGTATCACTATTATCCAAATATTGTGTAGGCCAGTGGCATGTGTACAATAAAGCTTGGCTTTTCTGGTCAAATCCATTTGAAATCAACTTGAAAAAAAAAAAAAAAAAAAAACACCACTCCTTAACACAGGAGTTAAATGTATTCCTTGAATTCATGGAAGCCAGTAAATAAATTGACGACAAATTATAGAAAAAAGTAATTACCGGTATTTAACTTCTGTAGTTGTCAAGATAATTTCACAAGAACACTTGCAACGAGACAGATTGACAGAAAGTAATATTGAAAGTAATGCAGTAATGCAGAAAGAAAAGTATAATATATTAGATTGTTTTTGTTTAGTAATATATTTATATTACAAGTTACTGCATTTTGGTAATATATTATATAATATATTAAGTTACGTAGTGCACATGTCCCAACACTGGTGTTGCCAACTGCCAAAATCCAAAATGCACTAGTGGCACTTCCAAAATGCACCAGAATGCGCTAGAGCAGTGAATTTTCAACCATTTTCATTCCAGAGACCACTATTTATTCTGCATTTTAGCCGCGGACCACCATTTATGTTGAGTTTAGTCTCTCGGACTAATTTAGGAGAAATAACTGGCAAAACGTAGGTCAAAATAGCAATTCTTCTACATTTTCTAAATGTGTAGATTCTTGAAAATTTGGTAATTCAGATGTTTAAATATAACTTAACTCTTGAGAGCGTAGAAATTAAACCAAATGGCCCCTTACGGGTCCATTTGGTTTCATTTTTACGCTCTCAAGAGTTACAGATCTATAAGGGTCCATTTGGTCCAATGGTCCTTTCTAGGAAGGAAGGAGGACTGACAAAAATGGTGAAAAACAAGGGTTTTCTCTCTGGCGCCTGTCAACCAATTTTGCCCCAACTCGCCAGCAAAAAAGCACTAGATTTTCCAACAGGAGTTTTCCCTAACTTTGGCGCTAGGGGGGTCTGGGAAAAAAGCTAAATATAGCGGCAAATACACCGAGTTGGCAACACTGCACCCGCTTGCATCTCCATGTCCCCCATATATGGCGACCAGGTTGGCAGAGGGTGTGTGTAGTGTAGATAATTGACATACAGGTGAAAAATGGGTTCCAAAAATCATAACATAAAAATGTGGATGTGCTACATGGGGACCTGTTATTTTGAAGCCAGTGGTGTGTTATGTTATTCTTGCGATGCCATCTTGTAATGACCAAATCATATTTGCTAAATGGAAGGCATGCATATTGCACACAGTAGGCAGATTGAGCAGTTTTCCGCCTTCTCCTCTAATAGTGCTGCACAATGAAGCGAATGAAACAGATCGAGATCTAGATTCAGACAACTATGCAATCCCATTTTTTTTTTCTTCTTGTGGAAGATAAATTCTACAGTACAGTACAGTTGTTGGAGTTGGAATGTGGCTTGAGTGATCACTGAAATACTAAGACTCCCTCTTTTCTATTTTTGTGTGTTACTGCAGCGGTTTTCAACCTTTTTCATCCCAGGGACCACCATTTATTCAGCATTTGAGCCACGGACCACCATTTGAGGATATTTTAGCCCCACAGACCCCAAAACTAAAGATTTATTTTGCTTTTGGGAAATTGGGGATTTGGGAAACAAAACAAGCAAAACATACATTCCAAAATGGCTAATTCAGATGATGAATATTTTAACTCTTGAGAGTGTAAAAGTGAAACCAAATGGACCAGCAAGGGTCCATTTGGTTTCATTTTTACGTTCTCAAGAGTTACATCTGGTTAACCAACTTAGCTGGGGACCACCTGGAACCCTCTCAGGGACCACTGGTGGTCCCCGGACCACCTGTTGAAAACCCCTCTTTTCTATTTTTGTGTGTTACTGGATTAAAAGGTATACATGAATCCTCATTGAAGGTGAGAGATCCAAACCTGACAGAACTATTTTGGCCAGGATTGGTCACGGGGAAAGGGAAAAAGGAATGAACTAAGCTAGGCTACTATTACTAACATGCTAAGTGAATGAAAGAAGTTCTTTTACTGTGGCTATTGGACATAGCCACATGGATTCAGTCAATCTGCATAGTTTGACTAAATGGACGACTTCGGTAGTACATAATTTCTCTTTATGCATAGAAGCATAGCTCTGTCTAAAACCACCTAAAAACAAAATGTTCATTATTACTTGCATGAGTGGAGTTAAAGGAGAATTCCACACCAAAACACACTGGGCATCAAACTACCTTGATTCCTGAGACATGATACATAATGTCCTTGATTTTTGTCACAGATGCCCCATTTTCTACATTTCACCCTTGAGGTCCCCGTCCCAGCGACGACGTTGGGAACAGTTAACATGGCTGCAGGTTGTCTTTATTCTAATGCGGGTATTTCTGTAACTTACAACTCACATCATATCAAACCACACATTACAAGATAATTGGACTATTGTGATTTTTAAAAACTCAGATGGCACCCTTGGGACAGGAGTTTTTACCGGAGTGATTGGTGAGGAGAGCGGCAAAAGTGAGGGGAGGGGAGGAGGAGGAGGAATAGATTACCTCTGGGGATTACATGTAAAGACTGCCCCAGAGTGAAATAAAACTCAAGCGTGTTTATCAACATACTATTAAAATATGATGTGTGGGGGGAAAAAAGTTTGGAGTTACAGAAATACCCGCATTAGAATAAAGACAACCTGTTCCCAACGTTGTCAATGGGACGGGGACCTCAAGGGTGAAATGTAGAAAATGCCACATCTGTGACAAAAATCAAGGACATTATGTATCATGTCACAGGAATCAAGGTAGATTGATGCCCAATGTGGAATTCTCCTTTAACCCTTTGTGTACTGAACATGTTTTGGTGTTTTTAAGCTGGTGAAAAATAGCAGATCTACAAGCTCATATCGCGCCACCGAGTGGCGCGATATGAGCTTGTAGTTCTGCTATTTTTGAAAAGATTGTGAAAAGCACAAGACACAATGGGTTAAGTGATTGGCGTCACCCTTGGGGAATGTCCGGTTTAGGTGATGACGTAATGGTGACGTGATTAAACGACCTTTATAGCTAATGTCATGAGTATTGGCTCACTCCAAGTAGACCTACTTGTGCGCAACTTTCAAGTTTTAACTCTAACAAACGCTAATGTACTTTTTCAATAAATGGAGAAAAAAAACATCCTGCTACAAGTGGAAGTTGGGAGATTTTTGTCAAAGCGCTTTTAATACTGTTAATCTTTCATTGTCAACAACATACAAACTAATAAAAGGTGTTAATCAGTAGCACTGATTTCTGGAGAAAAAAGGATGTAATGGAGTATAGGTTTTTACTGAACCATTTCTGAAAAATGAATGCGTTGGAATTGGGTAATATGTTTGAATTTCTTCACCCAAAATAGGGACAGGGTTAACAGAGTTATTGCAGGGGTCGGCAACCCAAGATGTTGAAAGAGCCATTTTCGACCAAAAATTAAATTCAAAATCTGTCTGGAGCCACAAAAATGTAAACCTAATAAGGGGAACTCCACCAATTTCCATTTTTTCTGAGAGTGTACAAATGTGAACCAAATGGACCCTGGCAGGTCCATTTGGTTCCATTTGTACACTCTCAGAAAAAAAAGGTCCTAAAGAAAAGTCATTAACATGGTGAAACACAACAATGTCATCAAGCTGTGTTTCACCATGTTAATGATGTTTTTTCAGGCCTCCATTTCTAGGAAACACAGAATGGGGGAACTTTTTTTTTTTATCATGTCCACACGATATCTCTAAGATATATTAATGATATAGTAAACTGTTGAATGGGTGGTTCAGATTAAAGCTTGATCTTTGATACAGTACTGGGCTTTTTTTTTTTTTTGCATGGCCAACAAGCGCAATGTTAACTGGCGACGTAACTGTCAGACAGCACATCGCGTGTTGGGTGCAGTAACTGAAATTATCTTGGCGGATCACCATAATGTGTATGTACCGGTAATGATGCTGCTACAGCCAGGGAGCCACTAGGGCTGTGTTCTAGAGCCGCATGCGGCTCCTGAGCCGCAGGTTGCTGACCCCTGGGTTATTGGGACTGTCTGGTATAGAGCTGCGCAGTGACGTCACCGCCCCTGTTCCGGAAGTCTTTTCCCCATTCATTTTTCTCATAGACTTTTCGAAAATAATTTATATCAAGACGATTACGCCGCGGCCAAAGCCAACTCAGGTCGTGACAAATCATGACAACAAACACAATATCGTCATATAATATATAATTGGGAAGAAGTAGAAAACGGCATGATACAAGACTCTTTGTTTCGTTTTCCATCTTAGAAATTATTTTATTGTCCCAAAAGTTTGTGTGTGTCATCATGATTCGTCACGACTCGAGTTGGCTTTGTCCGCGGCGTAATCGTCTTGATATAAATTATTTTCGAAAAGTCTATGAGAAAAATGAATTGGGAAAAGACTTCCGGAACAGGGGCGGTGACGTCACTGCGCAGCTCTATAGTAAAAATGACCTTCTGTTGGAACTCTTCTGTCCCTCACAGGTGCTTGCCTTGGATGGAAAATGAGCTGCCTGCAGTGATTGTACGACGGTGAGAAATACCTTTTGCAGTGACTCCATTTTTGCTCCATTTTTGTCACTGTTAAACCCCAAATTTCTGTGCTTTTTTTTTTCTTCTTTTTTTTTTTTTTTTTTTTTTTTTTTTACTATTTCGACAAACATTTTGGAATAGTTAAAATGGCCAAGCCTACAAGCTCATGCATCAATGTATATTGGCTAGTTCAACTATTCAAAAATGTTTTTAAAAAAAGGCAAAGGCGTATAAAGGGTTTAGCGTGTGATGGAAATGAGCCTTTCATGTCATGTATTATAAATTGTATAGATTTTTGAGCAAACCTCTCCTTTTTAGATTGCTTAAGTGTCTATGTGGGTCTCCAGCACAAAAGTACCAGCCATCTAATGTCAGAGTGACAACATTGTTCATGCAGCCTGAATAAGTACAAGCTGGAGTTGGAAATATTACGGCATGACAGAATACTTGGAATGCTTTTGGGACAACTCCTATAGACTAATCCATGGAAAAGCTCCCGTATAGTTGCACTACTCACTTCACATAAAATATGTGGGGACCTCATATTCTCAGCCCGTACTTTGACCACTTCCAAGACAGAGGAACAAATCGTATCGTATATCATATATCGCCAAACACCAGGTCCATGTGATATCCGCCATACACGTGATGCCCAACGCTGCAACATCACCAACTTCCCCGCATGTTGCACATACTGTACGAAATTAATCAGATTAATCCTCGTCTAATGAGGAATCTATGGCAGCCGTAACTGTGTTACATTAGAACTGACGGACATCAAGCAGTTGTTTCCATCACATGGACGTCGACATGCCGATCAATATGATTTCAAATCTTCAGTTGACTGAGAGACATAAAAGTGCATACCAAGTGGGGCAATATAAATGGCGTATGCATCCACCCTTTCCCTCTATGGTGGCAGTTATCAGCCAGTGGAGTAGGCTGGTGGCGTTTACCTGCAGAAACCCGCTACCCTCCACTGACACATCGTGCCAAGGGTCATGGTGGTAATCACTATTCCACTAGTACCGTATTTTCCGGACCATACGCACCTAAAAGCCTTTAATTTTCTCAAAAATCCACACTGCGCCTTATAATCCAGTGCGCCTTATATATGGATCGTTTGACTGCAGTAGCTTCTATTCTACAGTATGTTAACTGTAGTAGCTTCTATTCTCTGCGCCTTATAATCCGGTGCGCCTTATATGAAAACATTTCTAAAAGGTGCGCCTTATAATCCGGTGCGCCTTATAGTGCGGACAATACGGTAGTCATATAATAAGATCAAACCTATTCCACTATTGGTCAAATAGTCGTACAATACATTCTACAAAACATTCTTGGCTTGCAAGGTTAAAGCACATTGGTTAAGTTCCTGCTGGATGCCTCCCTTCTTGCTCCAAAACTATGGAATGAACTTCCTATTGCAATGAAAACTCACCTCTTCGGACTACCTTAGCAATAGTTAATGCTCCTATATGTAATGTGGTCAAATTATTAATCAAAAATAATAATAGTTTTTCATGAAGTCTTCCTTTTTAATTAGATAATCTCTCCTAAAAATCTAGTCTTTTTGACACTTCTAGTGGCTGCCTACAAAATTCCTATAACCTTTGTCATTGGCTGGAGGAATAGTCCTCCCGGGACTAAAGAGCTGCGCAGTGACGTCACCGCCCCTGTTCCGGAAGTCTTTTCCCCAATTCATTTTTCTCAGACTTTTCGAAAATAATTTATATCAAGACGATTACGCCGCGGACAGAGCCAACTCGAGTCGTGACGAATCATGATGACACACACAAACTTTTGGGACAATAAAATCATTTCTAAGATGAAAAACGAAACAAAAAGTCTTGTATCATGCCGTTTTCTACTTCTTCCCAATTATATATTATATGACGATATTGTGTTTGTTGTCATGATTTGTCACGACCTGAGTTGGCTTTGGCCGCGGCGTAATCGTCTTGATATAAATTATTTTCGAAAAAGTCTATGAGAAAAATGAATGGGGAAAAGACTTCCGGAACCGGGGCGGTGACGTCACTGCGCAACTCTATGGGGGAGTTCACATTGGTTCATGGGAGGAAACAGACATGCGCAGTACATTCCCGGAAGTTTGACGCTTGCAAACCATGCATGCCATTGGTTTCTTGGATGGTTTGACTTCATGGTCTGTACTGCGCATACAGTATCTGTTTCCTCCCATGAACAAATGTGGACTCCCCCATCGGTGTCTTGGCTTCTTGTCGTTATTAGATAGTCATTGATATTTTCAGGACGTGATCTAATAATGGAATAGTCTAGTCTCTTTTTCCCCCCTTCTAAAGAAGGGGGGAAAAGGGTTAGAATTCTGACATTTATTGTGAGTGGCAATAATGGAGCCATAAATGTTGTCTGCTAAATGCTGTAATTGTAATACTGCAGGGGTTTTCAACAGGTGGTCCGGGGACCGCCAGTGGTCCCTGAGAGGGTTCCAGGTGGTCCCCAGCTAAGTTGGTTAACCAGATGTAACTCTTGAGAACGTAAAAATGAAACCAAATGGACCCTTGCGGGTCCATTTGGTTTCATTTTTACGCTCTCAAGAGTTAAAATATTCATCATCTGAATTAGCCCCAAGTCTACACAACTGGAAGATGGACAAGAGCAAAAGAAATCTTTAGTTTTGGGGTCTGTGGGGCTAAAATGTCCTCAAGTGGTGGTCCGTGGCTCAAATTCTGAAAAAAAAGGTGGTCCCTGGCATCAAAAAGGTTGAAAACCCCTGTAATACTGTATTTTATCTTTGTGGTTAAGATTCTTAGGTGGCAGGTCTCCTGTGGACCCCTGAATCCTGAACAAGACAGACGTCCACCCTGGCCTCCTGCTGCTGCTGCTGGGTCCACCAGCAGCCGTCATGATGTCTCCCAAGTCCACCCTGCTGAAGGTGATCCTGCTTGGCGACGGCGGCGTGGGCAAGTCGTCGCTCATGAACCGCTACGTGGCCAACAAGTTCGACACGCACCTCTTCCACACCATCGGCGTGGAGTTCCTCAACAAGGAGCTGGAGGTGGACGGCCGGCCCGTCACGCTGCAGATCTGGGACACGGCGGGACAGGAGCGCTTCCGCAGCCTGCGCACGCCCTTCTACCGCGGCTCCGACTGCTGCCTGCTCACCTTCAGCCTGGACGACGGGCAGAGCTTCCGCAACCTGGCCAACTGGAAGAAGGAGTTCGCCTACTATGCTGATGTCAAGGCAAGGTTATTGATGGTGGTCAATTCTGGGGTTTCTTTTACCGTATTTTCTGGACTATATACAGTGTTGGTCAATATTACTGTACTTAGGAAAGTAACTTCTTTACTTTACTCGTTACCCCTTAGACAAAGTAATATCATTACTTTACTTATTACTGGAATCGAAGAGTAATATATTACATATTACGTTATTACTTTCCCAAGTTCTCAACACCGCCTTTAAAAAAATAGAGATGTACAACATAATCTGTTTAGCGTGCTCTTTTTAGAACTGAATCCAATTTATTGGAATAATAATGGTCTCCAATCCCACAAACTGCACCTGAAAACAAAGCCAACAAAATCTGTCTCTTTGACTTCTTAAACTTTTTCACAATTGTTTTCAAAGACAGTTGAGGTCTTGTATTTAAAAATAAAATACAAAATAAAGCAGCAAGCGATTTGTGCACAGAAAGCAGCGTGTGGACTGGATCTACAATCTAGTGCACATCTCTGTTGTTACAGTACCTGTCGATAGCTTGTAAATCTGTTCTATTTTTGCATGCAACAACAAGCTCATTTTAAAAAAGTAACTTGGCGTTACTTGCAAAGTAAAGCGTTACTTATTACCCATTTTTGCAGAGTAATCTCGTTACTTTACTTTTTGGAGCAAAAGTAATAATATTACAGTAATATGTAGTCTAAAATTAGTTACTGCCCAACACTGCTATAGGCGCACTTAAAAGCCTATAATTTTCTCAAAAAATCAACAGTGCACCTTATAATCCAGTGCGCCTTATATATGGATCATTTGACTGCAGTAGCTTCTATTCTATGTTGATTTCAGTATCTTCTATTATGTGCGCCTTATAATCCGGTGCGCCTTATATATGAAAACAGTTCTAAAATAGGCCATTTATTGAAGGTGCGCCTTATAATCCGGTGCGCCTTATATATGAAAACAGTTCTAAAATAGGCCATTTATTGAAAGTGCGCCTTATAATCTGGTGCGCCTTATAGTTCGGAAAATACGGTAATGTATTTTTTGTGGCTTTTCGTTTTTCGGTCCATTGGTCTCTTCTAAATCTATCAATAAGGCAGTGGAAGAAATATGTGCATGACGTATGCTTAGCTCTGATTTGGACCATAGCTGTTTAGGGAGGGGCTTATAGAGCTGCGCAGTGACGTCACCGCCCCTGTTCCCGAAGTCTTTTCCCCATTCATTTTTCTCATCGACTTTTCGAAAATAATTTATATCAAGACGATTACGCCGCGGCCAAATCCTGACAACAAACACAATATCGTCATATAATATATAATTGGGAAGAAGTAGAAAACGGCATGATACAAGACTTTTTGTTTCGTTTTTCATCTTAGAAATTATTTTTATTGTCCCAAAAGTTTGTGTGTGTCATCATGATTCGTCACGACTCGAGTTGGCTTTGTCCGCGGCGTAATCGTCTTGATATAAATTATTTTCGAAAAGTCTATGAGAAAAATGAATTGGGAAAAGACTTCCGGAACAGGGGCAGTGACGTCACTGCGCATCTCTATAATGGAGGGTACTGACACTCTTTGATCTCGCGTCTCGCTCTTCGCGCCCTGCACTGGAGCTCTGCTGTCAATGCAAGTGGATGCCCAGAGTGGTTTGTTTAGGAACCATCTACTGTAGGTCAGGGGTTTTCAACCAGTGGTCCGGGGACCACCAGTGGTCCTTGAGAGGGTTCCAGGTGGTCCCCAGGCTAAATGATGGAAAGTTGGTTAACCAGATGTATCTCTTGAGAATGTAAAAAATGAAACCAAATGGACCCTTGCGGGTCCATTTGGTTTCATTTTTACACTCTCAAGAGTTAAAATATTCATCATCTGAATTAGCACCACTTAATTAAGAAGTTTACACTGTTTTGTTGGCAAAATACAGCCTGGAATTGTTGGACAAAACCAAAAGAATTCTTTAATTTTAGGTCTTTGGTGTGAAAATGTAATCAAATGGTGGTCCGTGGCTCAAATGCTGAATAAATGGTGGTCCCTGGAGACAAAAAGGTTGAAAACCCTTGCTGTAGGTGGTCTGTTTGGAACCAGCAATAGTCACGTGCGCTTTTCAGTCATGTATATCTTTCAGCCAATAGGCGTCTCTGTTCGGTATGCAAAAATGTCAAAGATTTGATGGTGTTACAGTATACAGTATACTGTAATTAATTGAAGTTTTTCAATACACTTAGGTTAATATTTAGGAGACATTTTTTAGAATTGGGAAGGGTAGTCCACAATGGGACCTCTTGTCACTTTAGTGAATAATGATTTGTTTTCTAACTCATTTAGTTAATGTATATTATAAGAAAATAGTATATGTAGTGTATTGTGATGCACTGGTTTGCTATGTATGTTTGGAACTTGCAGAGCGACAGCCAGGTGCGAAGCGGCGAGATCAAGGTGTGTCGCCACTCTCCCTATTATAGCACGCTAGGGGCTCCATTTACGTTACTTCTTTGCCTTTTTAAACGATTACAAAAAAAAAAAACATTTTTCAGTAGTACAATTGGCCAGTCTACAAGCTCACAACGTGTTAATAGATTGACATGTTGAAATATTCCAAAAGGTTTTTCAAAATAGTAAAAACGACATAATGGATTTGGGGTAAGGGGTTTAGCATGTAACGAAAATGGAGCCCTAGGTCTCAGTGATGGGCAGTAACTTGTTACAAGTAGCTAAGCTAAATAGCTGAACTACATTTTCCCGTAACTTGTAGTGTAGCTTACTACATTTGTTCTGAGAATAGCTTGTAGTGAAGCTACACTACTTGTTTCGAGTAGCTTGTAGTGAAGCTACACTACTTATTTTGAGTAACAAGGATTGTAGCTTACTACATTTTCCCACACACATTTTCAAATTCCGCCCATTTTTAGTGGGTAGAAAACCTCTAATATACATAATACACATTTATTGATATTTTATTATGATTATTATTTAGAAAGTTGTTGCTACATTTTTTTGAGAGTAACAAGTAGTGTAGCTTACTACATTTTCCCAGTAACTTGCCCATCACTGCTAGGTCTACAGGTACAGGTTGAAATACAACGAGCAAGGTGGTCATTTTTCTTAACCCCAATAACCTTTGACGTGTCCATCCGAAGGACCCCGAGGGCTTCCCGTTCGTGGTGCTGGGCAACAAGCTGGACGTGGGCGAGCAGCAGCGGCAGGTGTCGGGCGAGGACGCGCGCCGCTGGTGCCGCGAGAACGGCGGCCACCCGTACTTCGAGACGAGCGCCAAGGACGCCACCAACGTGGCCTCGGCCTTCGAGGAGGCGGTGCGCCGCGTGCTCTCCACCGCGGACGACCGCGGCGAGCACACGGTGTCGGACGACGCCGTCGACCTGCATCGCAAGAAGGCGCCGCCCAATGGCGCCCCCTGTTGCTAAACGAACACTTGGGTGACCAGACGCCGCTCCCCCCCTCTCTCCGCTCCCTCCTTCGTATGGGACAGTCCAGTCCCTCGTTTCGCAAGACTTTTAAGAGCGTCCCACATCATCAGCCGGCATCAGTGTGTTTACAGGAGAATGAGCCGCTTCTCAAAACCCCACCCTTTGGGGTGGAGTCTATAGTCACTGTCCAACGCTTGTCCAAACAGTTTAGCAACTATTGCTACTCAGGTCAAGCTTTCCTCTTCTAACGTGCCTATTGGACAAGGATGGATTGGGGAGGGACTTAGTGAAGGGCTAATTTCACCCCAACCTTTATTTGCAGTTGATGTATTTCCAAAAAAGTGGTCCAGTTTTCGTTTTGTGTATGTGTGTGTGTGTGAGGGGCTTAATAACTGTTCCCCTACCCCAAAATCAGCTTAGAATGAGGCTATGTTTTTTCAAATTCACCTATTTTCATCGCTCCAAAAATGCATTTTTTTGCTATATTGTCTCTCTACCATGCCAATAGTGTGTTTAAAAGTCAACATTTTCACTTTTGGTTCAACAGGGGGAGGCACAGTTTATGGCTGTAGCACGGCTGAACCAAAAGCGTAAGTGTGTGTCACCACCTTACGGTGGAGACAATGAAGTTAAGAAAGCCTTCTGTGGTCAAATTCTCCTTTTTAACACCATAATAAGTTGGCTTCCTTGTTTTCTGTAGTCGCCTCTGCTCCGACACTGCCCACCTATAGGGAAAGAGAGAGAGAGAAGTATCAGCAAGGAAAAAGAAGAGGATGAAGGGAGTATCGGTACTGAGTCAGACAGGTGCACCATATGACAAGTGTATTTATACCATAGGTATAAAAAATATACTGTAGATGCCCCATTGTTCTCTCCAGTTCAGTGGAGCAACGGCTATCTAATGTATACAATATTATCATACAAAACAAGACAAACACAAGCAACACTGTTATTAATACAACAATATCACTTCAGAGCCCTGGAGCATTACTAACAAAAAACAGAGAGTCTACATGAAGCAGCAGTTCTCGCAGCTTTGTTATCTAGAAGTGCCAAAGGCTTTGCTGAATGCACGCTGTGTCATGGCGCTGTGTGAGTGAGACGTCACTTCTCCGTGTCTCACTCAACGGACTACTGGCCAAACGCATCACAGTCTTTTCCAGGACTTTTTACGCTACACAAGCTTCCCACTCGCAAAGAAAAACGTTTTGCACGGAAATTGTGCCTTCCATTGAGAGACGTGCCTCCGAACCGGAGAGGGGCGTCTACATTTATATGGTCTTATGGTCTTGAGTAGGTTGCTAAGCCCTGTCCTGTCCCACTTGTCCCGAGCAATTTTTATGCCCCCTGTTTGGATCTGGTCACCCGCTAAACTGCTGAACCCTGGTGTTGAGGCACTGGCATGTCGCGGACCCGATGATGACCTACGCAGGGATGTACGGCGTTCTGAATTTCGAAAGGAGGAAGGAACTTTGAAAACCGCTGTGCTATTTGTAGAAGAAACATGTTAAGGAAAGCGAGAGCAGTGTACAGATTTATAAGATCATATATCATATCTGTTGTCGATAAGATTCATATTAATCATGTCAATATAACAGATTTACAAGCAGTATATAGAATGAAATGTCTGAATCAGTTTAGGAAATGATTTAACTTCAGATATGTTGGATTATGCTAAATCATCTCTGGGGTTACTGTATTACAAAGTGAGGTTGCATACTATCACGCACCAAAGATGGATTCATTCGCAACTTGCGCTGTGATGCATTGTGATCTTGTAGATGTTTCCTGCACACATTGACGAGTATACCTCGGACTTTGGAATGAGGCCTTAACGTTTGTATTGTTGCCTAAAATAGATGGAATAGTGGCTGATGACCCACGAAAGAATCAGTTACTGTACCAGTGCTCTCCTTTTTCCATGAGGTCTCTCTGTTTCTGTCTGTCTCTCTCTCTCTCTCTCTCTCTCTCTCTCTCTCTCTGAAAGAATGGCAAGGTGGGCAACTCCAGTCAGACTCCAAAAATAAAGATTTATTTTGCTTTTGTTCACTAATACCAGGCTGGATTTGGGAAACGAAACAGTCAAACATCAACATCAGATCAAAATGACCATTAATCTTCTACATTCTCTCGTTGTATAGACTTGGGCTGATTCACATGATGATTATTATTAGTACTCTTGAGAGCGTAAACATGAAACCAAATGGACACACAAGGGTCATGTTTACGCTCTCAAAGTGTTAGATTTGGTTAACCAACCACAGGTTGAAAACCACTGATGTTACCTTTCATTGTTTGGGCAGGATGCACATTTGGGTGGGCTCTGCCCCCCCCCCCCCTCTCTAGATCCGTGCTGCAGGCTGAAGGCAGACATTGTTCAGGCGAATGTAACACTCAGGGTTTCCAGTTTGACGGTACACATTCACGGCTGTTTCTACACCCACAAGTCAGGGTTTCTTTTTGTTTGTTTTTTCAGCCACTGCCTGATCTGGAAGATGCACTGACGATCGAAACAACTACATTCCTCTCTCCGATGGTCGACTACTATGAGTCTTTTAGATAGCTTATTTAAAAATAAAATAACATCACCTTGTATTATTCTGTCTCAATTAACAAAGTTAATTTGTGTGTGTGTGTGTGTGTGTGCGTGTGCGTGTGCGTGTGCGTGTGCGTGTGCGTGTGCGCGTGCGTGTGCGCGTGTGTGTGTGTTTCTGTCAAAGAAGAGATATTCACAAAGTTTGTTAGTTTCTCATCCTTTTCCTTAATGAAAATTAGGTATTTTTAAGGTCCAGTACAGGCTTTGAGTCAGACACGAAGTTGTACATGCACAAATGGCCCAGCAGATGTTGTGATGACGGTAACTACTTGGCATTCTCACCCTAATGTCCCATCATTTTGAATTTTGAAACAACCCAATTACCGTTAAAACTTGGTGTAAAGTATAAAGTAATCTAAATTGGGTTAGGTTAGTAGACATAAACCTATTGTCATGTTTTGATGTCAGGTACAAAACAGCCTTTATTATTTGTCTCATATGTCTTAGAGACCTACCTACTACATGTACATCTGACCTCAAACCCTTAGAGCTCCGTATATGGATGCCAGGACCTGATCCTTCCTTTTTTCTTCTCTTTTGACTGATACCTGTCCTAACCTGATGCCTTAATTAAACCCTGATACCTTTAAACTCTAGATGGACCTGCAGTTAGGAGAAACATCCCAAGTACCAAAGTCCCAAGTCCCAAAGGTGCAGTGGTGCAGTGGTCTGAGCATCAGACTCTCGGCACTTGGTGCATGTTCGAATTCGAATCCAGCTAATTCTGGACTTCAATGCTGGTCCATTTAAACTTTATTAGCTCAAGGTTATCATACAAAAGAAAGAAAAGAAAGAAAATCAATAGGGGGAACTTTTCATCATGTCCACACACAACATCTCTACAGTAGCCTACAGTAAAACGTTGAAAAGGATAGAATTGCCCTTTAAAACAATATAGATCATGACAAGTTCAATCAACTAGAACATCTTAAAGGAACAAAAATTTGCATTGATTGGAAAAGTTCGATCAATGCGCAGCCTGATAACGTCACTCTGTCTTTCCGACATGAATATATTAATGAATAGGCCTACATAAATATATATATTCAAAAAAGTCGATTTAAAACCAGGCGATTCATTATTGATATCATGGCATTACGAATTGCGATGAATTGGCACACTGAGCCACCAGGCTGCATGTGTAGAGAGATTTCTGGGCGCTTTTATCTTTTTCTGCAAAGTGAAGTTTCAGAGCAGGATTTGAACCCACAAGGTGATGGATAAAATGCAAACCTCACTTTTCTTTTTTAAGGAATATTCAAGTAGTATTTTTTCCTCTTATTGGTGTCTTGGACTACCTTTTCTTAAAGTAAACAGCAGAACACATCGCATTTTTCTTTTTTTAATGTAACAGAACGCTTTTTATGGTAAGGTAGGTTGGGAGCGAGTGTGACACAGTTCTACCGTGAATGTGATAGGAAAGGGGAAAGATTTTCATTTTTTGACATTGTCCAAATTCTGAAACCACGATTTCGATTCGATTAAATAACTCACAAAACATTTCAAAGTAAAAAGTGAGTGAAATGAATGAAAGACATACTATTGTTTATGGTTTTGGGTGACATAGTACAGTACTATAGCAAGTTGTTTCGATTCTTTAATGAAAATAAAAAACAAAGACGAGCAATCTACTAGAATTCCTGGTATTAATTCTCTGTTGAAGGCATTCAAAGAGCACAGTTACCAGCTTGGTTTTGAACCCCGACCTCCATATCTCCAAGCAGAATCTTTATCGAGTGAGCCACAGCACCTGCGTTGTGCACAAAAAATCCCAAAATCCCAAAATCAAGGAAAAACGACAGGCTATAGTACATGGTCTCGGACAACATGTTATAGTATGCCGTTTTTCATCTTTTTTGAAGATTTTCGAAAAATGTCGAAATCAAAGAAAAACCAAAGGTTTGTCTCGGACGACATGCTATAGTATGTCGTTTTTCATCGTTTTTGAGTATTTTGGAAAAAATGTCGAAATCGAAGAAAAACCAAAGGCTATAGTACATGGTCTCGGACGACATACTATAGCAGGGGTCCCCAAAGCTTTTCCAGGGAGGGCCACATAACCTTTCCCTTCTGTGATGGAGGGCCAGGGTCAGTTTGTACCAGAAAAAGTGACGATTGCAGGGGTGCCTTTGAGATCATATAAGCTTCTCTGTTGTTTATTTTTACAGGCCATAGTAAATGCTGCAGATGAGTATTAACTACCGGTAGTCTAGTCTTGCACAACACAGTTTTTTACTATTACTATTTATACAGCATTTGGACCAATTATACAGGTATATCTAATATCTAGATTCTGAATCCTCATTCAATCCCCATGAATCATAAGACATAACCTATATTTAACACCCTTGTTAATTAGTATAACATATTAGGCCAATCTATAACATATCAAGTCAAATCATTCAAAATATATAATAATAGAAAAGATAAAAATCAACTATCGACTAAGAGATTGGTAGTCGACTAAGACTCATTCCGATCGATTATTCAACTGTTCGTGTTCAACTTATCAAAGTCAGCCCTAGTATGACATGATGTTGCTGTGAGCTTGTGGAGCTGTTATTTTTTATGGATTTTAAGTATTTGAAATGATTGTGATTGTACATAGGCCTAAATATAAAGTAGTTTGGGAATGACTGATTGTATGGCAGTATGCACCATGAGCATTCGATCATCTCCAGCACAATAGTGACATCTAGCGGCGAGCTCCTTCCCCTGCGAGCTCCATGCCCTGCACCCAAGATAAGGTAAATAGAGTTCTGACATCTTCTGACTACTTCAGTTCACTTCCATGGTTCCAGTAGCCTAGTCTAACAGAAGCTGTTTGTATGGGCCCGAGATCTTCGAACTTTTGTTCGGTCCGAGTTCGCGGCGGCCCGACTTCTCCGGTCCCCACTCTAACAGCGACTACCCGCCAGACGTTACGCCAAAACTGCGCAGACTTTTACGCTGTCAGAGCCATGGAGTATAGACAGAGTTACGCCAACTCCGTCCACTCCATGGGGCCAGTCCAATGGCGGCTCTGCTCTCGTACATAGACTTCTATGGAGAATGGGGACAACAAATAGGGACAAGTCCTGGACCTGAAGTGGGCGAAAATGCATTGGACTCAGGCAACAGCCTCAGCTTTAATGATTTTAAATCCCTTTATTCTAGACATACACAGCATAAACACTAGGCTATGGAGTCTGTAGTCGTTACTCTACAATAGGCTACTTTAAAACAGTTGTCATGTTGCACATATTTCCTAAAATAGCTCTTATTTGCGCTGTCCTCATTGAAAACAAGGTATTTCCAACTCCAGTTTGTCCCTATTCAGGCTGCTCGAACATCAGCTCGAGCGCTCAGTTTACGACCCCTCAATGTCTCAAATCTGTCACTAGATGGCTCTGTACGCTGTCAACGTCTTGCGAGGTATTCACAGACGCTGCGTAATGTCACAAAAACATGGCAAAATCATGGCTACGCTGCCGAGGTCTAGCGCCGTATTCACGAAACGTCTACGTAGTCTACGTAGCTCATGTTGCACTTTTGGCGTAAATGTGGGTTTTTGTTCGTTTTTAGTGGATTTATAAGAGAATAAAAACTTTGGAACTTGTACTTTCAATTTACAGCTGATTGTCTTTGGTGTATTTATTGAATACAAAGGATAACATTGTACAGCTGGTTGTCTTTGGTGTAGGCCTATTTATTGAATACAATGATTAACAGCCTATTAACAACAATATAGAGTAGGCCTATATCATGAATTTAAATGACACACATTCTAAACAATAGAATAATAAAGTTTTTGCTATTGCCATTGAGAATGCATTAGGCGTTTAAGTTAAGCGTTTGGAAAATGTTTTGATGTAAATCTTTGAAATGCTTCATCGTTGTAGAAATATAAAGCTTTATAATTCATAATGGGTCAATTCAATGTTATTCCAAAATTAAGTGCTTGAGTGGGGTTTGAACTCCCAACCTCCAGATTAAGGCCTGTTGTCTAGAGCCAAACCCACTGCGCCACCTGAGACGGTGGGAGGTTGTAGGTAAGTCTTCATTTGCCTTTGAGTAGTACCATTTATACAGAAAAATGACATCTATCTCTGCTGTTTTTTATTGATTCATATAAAGTATGTTTGCCTGAAAGGGAATCTTTGAAATGTTTCATCGTTGTAGAAACATAAAGCTTTATAATTTGTTATGGGGTCAATTCAATGTCCTTCCCACAAGTAAGTACCTGAGTGGGGTTTGAACTCCCAACCTCTAGATATAATGGCCTATTGTCTGGAGCCATACCCACAGAGCCACCTGGGACAGGTTGATAAATCTTCAAAACAAAACATATTTTGTTTGTTCCCCACGTACCATGCCCCCCCACAACCCCCCACCATGCCCACCTCATACCAGCCCCCACAATATCCTCCTCATACCCCCCCCCATGCCCCCGTTAACCCCCCATCATAACCATCATAACCCCCATAACCTCATAACCCCCCCCCCCATCATGCCCCCCACCTCATTAGCCCCCCCACCACCACATCATACCCACCTCATAGTTTCTGAGTTTGCAATGTCTATCTATTTTGCAAAGTACGCATGTGCGTGCACATAGCCTATGCAACGCTGGCAGACATGCACTCTAGCCTAAAACAGTTGTTTTTATACTAGTAAAAACAAGTAGTAGTTGCTGTATACTCTAACAGCAACTACCCGCCAGACGTTACGCCAAAAAAACAACAACTACAAAATATTTCAAAGTAAAAAGTGAATGAAAGATATATTATAGTTTATGGTTTTGGATGACGTAGTACAGTACTATAATAATAAGTCGTTTTGATTTTTTAATGAAAATCACAAATAAAAAACATAGAAAAAAGAAAACACCTGGAGGCACTAGTTTAATTCTCAGTTGAATATATTGGCTCACAATGTAGGCACAATCTTCATCCATCTAGGCACAGTGTCTTCTTGGTGTGCACACAAAATGCCGAATAGAAAGTGAGAGCAACACCAGAGGCTTCATTGTTTCCTAAAATTCAAACATATATAGTATGCCGTTTTTCAACGTTTTTGAGGATTTTTGAAAAAATGTCGAAATTGAAGCAAAACCAAAGGCTATAGTACATGGTCTCGGACGACATGCTATATTATGCCGTTTTTCGTTGTTTTTGAGGATTTTGGAAAAATGGCGAAATCGAAGAAAAAACAAATTCTGTAGTACATGGTCTCGGACGACATGCTATAGTATGCCTTTTTTCGTTGTTTTTGAGGATATTTGAAAAAAATGTCGAAATCAAAGAAAAACCAAAGGCTATAGTACATGGTCCCGGACGACATGCTATAGTAGGCTATGCCGTTTTTTGTCGTTTTTGAGGATTTTGGATGATGGATATTTTTATTTTTTTTACTATTACTATTTATACGGCATTTGGACCAATTATACAAGTATATCTAATATCTAGATTCTGAATCCTCATTCAATCCCCATGAATCATGAGACATAACCTATATTTAACACCCTTGTTAATTATTATAACATATTAGGCCAATCTATAACATATCAAGTCAAATAATTCAAAATATATAATAATAGAAAAGATAAAATTCAACTATAGACTAAGAGATTGGTAGTCGACTAAGACTCATTCCGATCGATTATTCAACTGTTCGTGTTCAACTTCAAAGTCAGCCCTAGTATGACATGATGTTGCTGTGAGCTTGTGGAGCTGTTATTTCTTTTTTATGGATTTTAAGTATTTGAAATGATTGTGATTGTACATAGGCCTAAATATAAAGTAGTTTGGGAATGACTGACTATGGCAGTATGCACCATGAGCATTCATCTCCAGCACAATAGTGACATCTAGCTCCATGCCTTGCACTACTCTAACAGCCTCTAACAGCGACTACCCGCAAGACGTTACGCCAAAACTACGCTGTCAGAGCCATGGAGTATAGACAGAGTTACGCCAACTCCGTCCACTTCATGGGGCCAGTCCAATGGCGGCTCTGCTCTCGTACATAGACTTCTATGGAGAATGGGGTCAACAAATAGGGACAAGTCCTGGACCTGAAGTGGGCGAAAATGCATTGGACTCAGGCAACAGCCTCAGCTTTAATGATTTTAAATCCCTTTATTCTAGACATACACAACATAAACAGTCTGTATTCGTTACTCTACAATAGTCTACTTTAAAACAGTTGTCATGTTGCACATATGTCCTAAAATAGTTCTTATTTGCGCTGCCCTCATTGAAAACTCCAGTTTGTCCCTATTCCGGCTGCATGAACATCAGCTCGAGCGCTCAGTTTACGACCCCTCAATGTCTCAAATCTGTCACTAGATGGCTCTGTACGCTGTCAACGTTCTTGCGAGGTATTCACAGACGCTGTGTAATGTCACAAAAACATGGCAAAATCATGGCTACGCTGCCGAGGTCTAGCGCCGTATTCACGAAACTTCTACGTAGTCTACGTAGCTCATGTTGCACTTTTAGCGTAAATGTGGGTTTTTGTTCGTTTTTAGTGGATTTATAAGAGAATAAAAACTTTGGAAGTTGTACTTTCAATTTACAGCTGATTGTCTTTGGTGTATTTATTGAATACAAAGGATAACATTGTAGCCTACAGCTGGTTGTCTTTGGTGTAGGCCTATTTATTGAATACAATGATTAACAGCCTATTAACAACAATATAGAGTAGGCCTATATCATGGGTTTAAATGACACACATTCTAAACAATAGAATAATAAAGTTTTTGCTATTGCCATTGAGAATGCATTAGGCGTTTAAGTTAAGCGTTTGGAAAATGTTTTGATGTAAATCTTTGAAATGCTTCATCGTTGTAGAAATATAAAGCTTTATAATTCATAATAGGTCAATTCAATGTTATTCCAAAATTAAGTACTCGAGTGGGGTTTGAACTCCCAACCTCCAGATAAAGGCCTATTGTCTAGAGCCATACCCACTGCACCACCTGAGACAGTGGGAGGTTGTAGGTCAGTCTTCATTTGCCTTTGAGTAGTACCATTTATACAGAAAAAATGACTTCTATCTCTGCTGTTTTATATTGATTCATATAAAGTATGTTTGCCTGAAAGGGAATCTTTGAAATGTTTCATCGTTGTAGAAACATAAAGCTTTATAATTTGTTATGGGGTCAATTCAATGTCCTTCCTACAAGTAAGTACCTGAGTGGGGTTTGAACTCCCAACCTCCAGATGGCCTATTGTCTGGGGCCATACCCACAGAGCCACCTGGGACAGGCAGATGTGGATAAATCTTCAAAACAAAACATATTTTGTTTGTTCCCCACGTACCATGCCCCCCCCACAACCCCCCACCATGCCCACCTCATACCAGCCCCCACAATATCCTCCTCATACCCCCCCATGCCCCCGTTAACCCCCCATCATAACCATCATAACCCCCATAACCTCATAAAACCCCCCCATCATGCCCCCCACCTCATAAGCCCCCCCCCCCCCACCACCACATCATACCCACCTCATAGTTTCTGAGTTTTGCAAAGTACGCATGTGCGTGCACATAGCCTATGCAACGCTGGCAGACATGCACTCTAGCCTAAAACAGTTGTTTTTATACTAGTAAAAACAAGTAGTAGTTGCTGTATACTCTAACAGCAACTACCCGCCAGACGTTACGCCAAAAAAACAACAACTACAACATATTTCAAAGTAAAAAGTGAATGAAAGATATATTATAGTTTATGGTTTTGGATGACGTAGTACAGTACTATAATAATAAGTCGTTTTGATTTTTTAATGAAAATCACAAATAAAAAACATAGAAAAAAGAAAACACCTGGAGGCACTAGTTTAATTATCAGTTGAATATATTGGCTCACAATGTAGGCACAATCTTCATCCATCTAGGCACAGTGTCTTCTTGGTGTGCACACAAAATGCTGAATAGAAAGTGACAGCAACACCAGAGGCTTCATTGTTTCCTAAAATTCAAACATAAATAGTATGCCGTTTTTCAACGTTTTTGAGGATTTTTGAAAAAATGTCGAAATTGAAGCAAAACCAAATTCTGTAGTACATGGTCTCGGACGACATGCTACAGTATGCCGTTTTTCGACGTTTTTGAGGATTTTGGAAAAAATATCGAAATCGAAGAAAAACCAAAGGCCATAGTGCATGGTCTCGGACGACATGCAATAGTATGCCGTTTTTCGACGTTCTTGAGAATGTTGGATGATGGATATTTTTATTTTTTTTACTATTACTATTTATACGGCATTTGGACCAATTATACAAGTATATCTAATATCTAGATTCTGAATCCTCATTCAATCCCCATGAATCATGAGACATAACCTATATTGAACACCCTTGTCAATTAGTATAACATATTAGGCCAATCTATAACATATCAAGTCAAATAATTCAAAATATATAATAATAGAAAAGATAAAAATCAACTATAGACTAAGAGATTGGTAGTCGATTAAGACTCATTCCGATCGATTATTCAACTGTTCGTGTTCAACTTCAAAGTCAGCCCTAGTATGACATGATGTTGCTGTGAGCTTGTGGAGCTGTTATTTCTTTTTTATGGATTTTAAGTATTTGAAATGATTGTGATTGTACATAGGCCTAAATATAAAGTAGTTTGGGAATGACTGACTATGGCAGTATGCACCATGAGCATTCATCTCCAGCACAATAGCGACATCTAGCGGCGAGCTCCATGACGTTACGCCAAAACTGCGCAGACTTTTACGCTGTCAGAGCCATGGAGTATAGACAGAGTTACGCCAACTCCGTCCACTTCATGGGGCCAGTCCAATGGCGGCTCTCGTAGCCTACATAGACTTCTATGGAGAATGGGGACAACAAATAGGGACAAGTCCTGGACCTGAAGTGGGCGAAAATGCATTGGACTCAGGCAACAGCCTCAGCTTTAATGATTTTAAATCCCTTTATTCTAGACATACACAACATAAACAGTCTGTAGTCGTTACTCTATAATAGTCTACTTTAAAACAGTTGTCATGTTGCACATATGCCCTAAAATAGCTCTTATTTGCGCTGTCCTCATTGAAAACAAGGTATTTCCAACTCCAGTTTGTCCCTATTCCGGCTGCATGAACATCAGCTCGAGCGCTCAGTTTACGACCCCTCAATGTCTCAAATCTGTCACTAGATGGCTCTGTACGCTGTCAACGTCTTGCGAGGTATTCACAGACGCTGTGTAATGTCACAAAAACATGGCAAAATCATGGCTACGCTGCCGAGGTCTAGCGCCGTATTCACGAAACGTCTACGTAGTCTACGTAGCTCATGTTGCACTTTTGGCGTAAATGTCGGTTTTTGTTCGTTTTTAGTGGATTTATAAGAGAATAAAAACTTTGGAACTTGTACTTTCAATTTACAGCTGATTGTCTTTGGTGTATTTATTGAATACAAAGGATAACATTGTACAGCTGGTTGTCTTTGAATATTTGATATTTGATTAACAGCCTATTAACAACAATATAGAGTAGGCCTATATCATGGATTTAAATGACACACATTCTAAACAATAGAATAATAAAGTTTTTGCTATCGCCATTGAGAATGCATTAGGCGTTTAAGTTAAGCGTTTGGAAAATGTTTTGATGTAAATCTTTGAAATGCTTCATCGTTGTAGAAATATAAAGCTTTATAATTCATAATGGGTCAATTCATTGTTATTCCAAAATTAAGTACTTAATGAGCGGGGTTTGAACTCCCAACCTCCAGATAAAGGCCTATTGTCTAGAGCCAAACCCACTGCGCCACCTGAGATGGTGGGAGGTAATAGGTCAGTCTGTATTTGGCTTTGAGTAGTACCATCTATAGAGAAAAATGACATCTATGTCTGCTGTTTTTTATTGATTCATATAAAGTATGTTTGCCTGAAAGGGAATCTTTGAAATGTTTCATCGTTGTAGAAACATAAAGCTTTATAATTTGTTATGGGGTCAATTCAATGTCCTTCCTACAAGTAAGTACCTGAGTGGGGTTTGAACTCCCAACCTCCAGATGGCCTATTGTCTGAAGCCATACCCACAGAGCCACCTGGGACAGGCAGATGTGGATAAATCTTCAAAACAAAACATATTTTGTTTGTTCCCCACGTACCATGCCCCCCCCCCCCCCCCACAATCCCCCACCATGCCCACCTCATACCAGCCCCCACAATATCCTCCTCATACCCCCCCCCCCCCCATGCCCCCGTTAACCCCCCATCATAACCCCATAACCTCATAACCTTCCCCCCCATCATGCCCCCCACCTCATAAGCCCCCCCTCCCCCACCACCACATCATACCCACCTCATAGTTTCTGAGTTTGCAATGTCTATCTATTTTGCAAAGTACGCATGTGCGTGCACATAGCCTATGCAACGCTGGCAGACATGCACTCTAGCCTAAAACAGTTGTTTTTTTACTAGTAAAAACAAGTAGGAGTAGTTGCTGTATACTCTAACAGCAACTACCCGCCAGACGTTACGCCAAAAAAACAACAACTACAAAATATTTCAAAGTAAAAAGTGAATGAAAGATATATTATAGTTTATGGTTTTGGATGACGTAGTACAGTACTATAATAATAAGTCGTTTTGATTTTTTAATGAAAATCACAAATATAAAACATAGAAAAAAGAAAACACCTTGGAGGCACTAGTTTAATGCTCAGTTGAATATATTGGCTCACAATGTAGGCACAATCTTCATCCATCTAGGCACAGTGTCTTCTTGGTGTGCACACAAAATGCTGAATAGAAAGTGACAGCTACACCAGAGGCTTCATTGTTTCCTAAAATTCAAACATATACAGGTGCTGGTCAATGAATTAGAATAATTTGAAATAGTACAATCGTTAAATTCTTTGAATGCATTTCTTGTGCAGAAAGCAAATCAGGTGTTCACCGCACCTGTCCTACTTGTTAGAGTAATCACAGAACTGTTACCTGTAAAAAAAATTTGCTCAGCTGAGCTTTCCAAAAGGCCCATTTAGGCCATTTAACTGTGACACTGTTGTTTCATTGAATTAGAATAATGGAGAAACCGTTTCATTGAATTAGAATAATTTTTATTATAATTAGAATCATCACTTTCACAGTATTTTGTGGCTGCCCTCTTGGCTTGTATGACTGCCCGAAGTCTCCGTGCAGGGTTTGACACTAAGGTCTCCAAGGAACTTGCCCATCGGGCAAGTGCAAATCAGGTTCTACTTGTCCTGAGGTCATGGTCACTTGCCCCCCAAAAATATATTGTAAATTTTGCTTTTAAGGTTACTTCCTACTTGGGTGCTTTCAACAGGTGGTCCAGGGACCACTGGTGGTCCCTGAGAGGGTTCCAGGTGGTCCCCAGCTAAGTTGGTTAACCAGATGTAACTCTTGAGAGCGTAAAAACGAAGCCAAATGGACCCTTGCGGGTGCATTTGGTTTCATTTTTACGCTCTCAAGAGCTTAAATTCATCATCTTAATTACCCATCATCTTAATTAGGGGTCCCTGACCCCAGCAAAATGAGAGTTTGGAACCAAATGGACCTGGGAGAGAGATAGGTAGGGATAGCTAGTTCTTCAAATCGATGCCATGGGCAGGGCTTGACACTAACACTTGCCCGCTTGCCCGGGGCAAGTAAAAAAAAAATGGTGGGGCAAGTGAAGACTGCTACCTGGTTGCCCGACCGGGCAAGTGTGCAACTTCGTGCACTATAACACAACACAAGATAAATTTGTCTTGAAGGCAGTCATTGCACTCTGCCTCTGTGTCTTTCCCTGCTTTCTAGCTATCTCTACCTATCTCTCTCCCAGGTCCATTTGGTTCCAAACTATCATTTTGCTGGGGTCAGGGACCACTAGGTCTGTGACCACTATGGGCAAATTAAGATGATGAATTTTAACTCTTGAGAGCGTAAAAATGAAACCAAATGGACGCTTGCGGGTCCATTTGGTTTCATTTTTACGCTCTCAAGAGGTACATCTGGTTAACCAACTTAGCTGGGGACCACCTGGAACCCTCTCAGGGACCACCAGTGGTCCCTGGACCACCTGTTGAAAGCACCCAAGTAGGAAGTAAACTTAAAAGCAAAATTTACAATATATTTTGGGGGGGCAAGTCCTGAGGACAAGTAGAACCTGATTTGCACTTGCCCGATGGGCAAGTGCCTCGGAGACCTTAATGTCAACCCCTGCACGGAGACTTCAGGCAGTCATACAAGCCAAGGGGGCAGCCACAAAATACTATATATTTACATTTACACACACACACACACACACACACACACACACACACACACACACACACACACACACACACACACACACATATATATATATATATATATATATATATATATATATATATATATATATATATATATATATATATATATATATATATATATATATATATATATATATATATATATATATATATATACCACCATTTGCCTCATGCAGTGCTACACATCTTCTTCGCATAGAGTTGATCAGATTGTCAATTGCGGCCTGTGGAATGTTGCTCCACTCCTCTTCAATGGCTATGTGAAGTTGCTGGATATTAGTGGGAGCTGGTATGCGCTGTCGAAATGGTAATAATGTGGTAATATTGTGTTATTACCATTTTTACAGTGTGTAACAGTTCCCACTAATATCCAGCAACTTCACATAGCCATTGAAGAGGAGTGGAGCAACATTCCACAGGCCATAATTGACAATCTGATCAACTCTATGCGAAGAAGATGTGTTGCACTGTATGAGGCAAATGGTGGTCACACCAGATACTGTCTGGTTCGGAGGCCCATACACCCAATAAGGCAAAAAAAAAAATGCACATTTCAGGGTGTCTTTTTGTTGTGGAGAGTCTGAGGTACACCTGTGCACTAATCATGATGTCACACCTGCATCTTAATGTGGCACACCTGTGAGGTGGGATGGATTATCTTAACAAAGCAGAAGTGCTCAATATCGCACATTTAGGCAAATTTGTGAACAGTGTTTGAGAGAAATGGTTATATTGTATATCTGGAATGAATTTTAGGGCTTTAAGTCCATCCCCTGAAAAATGGGAGCAAAAACAAAAGTGTTGCGTTTATATTTTTGTTGAGTGTATATATATATATATATATATATATATATATATATATATATATATATATATATATATATATATATATATATATATATATATATATATACTCAACAAAAATATAAGTAGAGAGAGAGAGAGAGAGAGAGAGAGAGAGAGAGAGAGAGAGAGAGAGAGAGAGAGAGAGAGATTTACCATATTACACAGATTTTTAGAAAATGGGTGGTGGTGGGGGGGGGGGGGGGGGGGGGGGGTCCCCAAGACATGGCCAAAGCATTTCTGGGGGTCCCCAGCTGAAAAATTTGAGAACCTGCATTAAAAGAACAGACCTTGAGCAGGATCCACAAGTCAATGGTATCGACCGGTTGCGAGTTGGCATCACCAGCACCTGTTGCACCCTGTGTTGGACTTTATGAAGTCAGGAGTCCGTATGCATTTATACCAAAGGTTTGGACAAGTAGGTATAATGAAGCCAAGTGTTGCATTACCCAGTACAGACATCCGCATGGTCCCTTAACAGAGAAAATTCCTTGCTGCAGATGATGCACATGGAATAAGGGGTCCGGCTGGATTACCATGCTCATATCGGTTACCTGGATGGAGAAAAAAAAAAAAAAAAAAAAAAAAAAAAAAAAAAAAAAAAAAAAAAAAAAAAAATATATATATATATATATATATATATATATATATATATATATATATATATATATATATATATATATATATATATATATATATATACATTATCAACTGGCCATAGATAAAGCTTATGACATGCAAAGTAATCAAAAATAAAGTTACATTTGTCACATTCTAGTCCCTTTGAATGGTTTACTGTTACTGCTGTCAGTTGCAATATCGAGGTGACAGAAAACAATCTGGTGGTGTGGTTCATGTACTCGCGCGAGCCCATAGACTCCAATGTATTTAGTAAGTGTCACTTACTAAATACGATTCCTGCGGTCACTATTCCTTGTCAGTATTGTAACGATCGCAGGACCATCAGGCAAAGATGTGGTATACATTCTCAGTCGTCACTTTATTCAAAACGCAGCCTAAAACAAGCAGCAGGAGGTGCATGCATCCGTAGTCACCGCGACTTTTCAGATGCCACCCGAAATAAAGCAGCAGGGTTGGGAAGGAGCGCTTGTTTTATCTGCCGGCTACTACTAGTAGGGCGGGGCGAAGGAAGTTTTACTGAGGTTATGGTTAGGGTTAGGTTAGGTTTAGGCATAGGTTTACTGAGGTTAAGTTTAGGGTTAGAGTTAGGTTTAGGCATAGCCTAGTTTTACTGGGGTTATGTTTAGGGTTAGGGTTAGGTTAGGGTTAGAGTTAGACGGTGCTTTATGGGGTAACTAACCCTAAACATAACCTCAGTAAAACTATGCTTCGCCCCGCCCTACTAGTAGTAGCCGGCAGATAAAACAAGCGCTCCTTCCCAACCCCGCTGCTTTATTTCGGTTGGCATCTGAAAAGTCGCTTGACACCACATAATTCTCAGCACGAGCACACAAGAACTATCCCGCGCTCAGTTTTTCCCGCACAATCACATGGAACAACCTCCGCCTACTATTGCCTCAAGTTGTAGCTGCCCGCTACAGCAGGGGTTTTCAACAGGGGGTCCGGGGACCACCAGTGGTCCCTGAAAAGATTCCAGGTGATCCCCAGCTAAATGATAGACAGTTGGTGACCAAATGGACCCTTATAGAGGTGTAACTCTTGAGGGCGTAAAATGAAAACAAATGGACCCGTAAGGGTCCATTTGGTGAATGAAAACCAAAACTATTTGGTGAATGAAACCAAATGGACCCGTAAGGGTCCATTTTTTCGGTGGTTTGGGGTCAGAGGGATTAAACTCAACATCAAATGGTGGTCCGTGCCTATTCCTGAGCATGTTGTAAATAGATTTTTAAAGATGTAGCTGGAATCAAATTGCAATAGGCATGTATGATGAAAATATGAATTACTCTTGCAAAATAGTTTTCTGTCTTTATGTTAATATGAAGTTGTACAAATAAGCATATTATGACAAAGTAGTCATGTAGAAATGAAAGAACCTGAAGGCATTAGTGTTAGAAAAAATAATTTATTTGTCTTTTAATTTTAGTTACAACTGTTTTTCTTTTTCTTTTTTTTCCCCCATCAGGGCAGCTTGAATCCCGTGTATGGCATCCCTGCATCGTTTGGGAATCTTTCACGGATTGCTTTTACTGAACATGAGGGAAATGGAATCCTGTTGTACCTTCCAAGTCTTCCCCAATTCCAGAAATATATATTGTCATATGACGTATACCGGAATTTTCTGTGGGAGAAAAAATAAAGAGTTATACCAGGGGTCGGCAACCCAAGATGTTGAAAGAGCCATTTTCGACCAAAAATTAAATTCAAAATCTGTCTGGAGCCGCATTTATTTTATTTTTTTTTCCTGAGAGTGTGCAAATGTGAACCAAATGGACCCTGGCGGGTCCATTTGGTTCCATTTGCACACTCTCAGAAAAAAAGGTTGTCAAAGAAAAATCATTAACTTTTCTTCAGAAATCGAGTTCCTAAAAAAATAAATAAAGGAGTTTTACAGAACTCCATTTCTAGTCCACACAATAGCTCTAAGGTATATTAATGACATAGTAAACTGAGTAAACCTTTGGAAATGGGTGGTTCAGACTGAAAGCTCCACCTCTGATCACTGCTGGGCTTTTTTTGACATGGCCAAGTGCTACTTTAACTGGCAACTGTCAGACAGCGCAACGAGTTTTGGGTGACTGAAATGTTTATATTATTTTGGTGTGGATCACCCCAGTGTGTGTATGTAATAATGCTACAGCCACTGAGCCACTAGGGCTGTGCTCTGGAGCCGCATGCGGCTCCTGAGCCGCAGGTTGCTGACCCCTGAGTTATACTGTATCTTGTTGTGGTTGTTTTTGAGATCTAGTAATGTTTTACAGTGTGGCTGCAAATACAGTGTGGCTGTGGAATATGTAGGCCTACTTTTCACAGCAAAATGGCCAACATACGTTTGGGAAAGTCATTTTGTGGATTATTTAATCCGCATCAATAATATCAATTGGTATTGTATTATCATTAATCATTATCTTATCAACAAGCTATGGCTTGTAGAGATGGGACATTGCTGGAATGAGTAAGAGTGCTAAAATGCGTGGTTGCACCCTCAACATAAGTGCCAAAATGAAATGTTCATTGTCTAAGATACTAACCCTAACCCTGGCAAGTAAAAACAGTGAAACTCACTCATGCTCAGTGGGTATTTGTCCTGCATCTTAAGTTGTGGATGTTCTTGGTGGTACTGGTGGTAGGCTGTTCTTAGCACGTGCACCTCTAAGCAGACTGTTGTGAAGCCTGGATGTTCAGTAAATGAAGTTGTGTTCAACGCAAGTTCAGGAGGAGGGACCACCCACTGCTTCACCCCGATCGTTCCCACTTCCTCATCTCCCAACCAGTTCAACTACGTCCTCATTCTCGCAACCAATCGCATCGCATTCCTCTCAGTACAAATCCACCCTCTCCTACGCCTCATACCTGTTTGATACTGCTTCGCGCTGTCAAACTCCCCCACCTCCTCCCCATCTGCCCCCTCGTTCTCGGTTTCGCCCCACTCGTACGTCCTCCAAGGAGCCCGGGGGGGGGGGGGGGGCAGCAACAGAGCCAAAGTGATCATCCGCTCCCGGACCGAGCATGATCGTCGCCAGGTTCTCGAGGCTACGCCCCCACCCAAAGTCTCGCCCTCCTTGGGCTCCACAGTCATCAATCACTCGCACTACACACCATCCACTCATATCCGAATAAATAAATAAACAATACATGAATAAATAATGAATAACCAATACAATAGATTCAACCAACATGAACAGTGCCTATAGCCACGGCAGCAGACACATTCAATATGTGTGGTCTTCACCTCACAATTTCCACAGGTACACCTACAACAGAAATATATCTACCTTCATTAATAAAAAAATAATAATATTTTGCTAATATATGATCTTTAACCATGCAAGCTTTATTATTATTACTAATTACTGTCAGTGTTGGGCAGTAACAAATTGCATATAGTTACTGTAATAATAGCTTTTCCAGCAAAACAAGTGTAACAATATTACTGCCAAAATGAGTAATGAGCCTGTTGCCTGAAGTGAAAACAGAACAGATTTACAAGCTATCAACAGATAACAGAGGTGCAGTAGTTTCTAGATCCTAAGCCACCGCAGCATTCTGCAGACATGACCTACACTACAAGGTGTCTGTAAACAGATTGTGTTGTAAATCTATTATTTTGCAGGTGGGAGGGGGACTGGGAAAATTAGCTATATGAAACATATTACTCTTTTATTCAATTAATGGGTAAAATAATACATTTTCTAAGGGGCAATAAGTAAAGTAAAGATATTACTCCTAAGTAATATTGACCAACACTGATTATTACCAATCAGTGTTGCCCACCCTCACGTCCTGTGAAGGTAGGGGATCTGCTACTGCTGCTCCTTCTGATGCCTGCTGTGATTCAGGTTCAAATCTGAAAGGCTGAACTAATGAAGCAAGCTCAACTTCATCTTCATAATATTCATCCCCATCTTCAATATCCACATATTCATCATCTTCGTCTTCACCCTCTACCTCATCTTCAACTATTTCCTCCTCTTCATCGTTGAGGGAGGCCTGGGAACTGACGATTCTGGACTCATCAAAGGCCATTTTCAACTATTGCGCCATGCGTGGGACACGCGTGATACAGGTGATTGGGGTAAACAAGTCGCGCAGTTGTGACGCACGTCAGTCACGGCTCTCAAGTGTTATATCTGGTTAACCAACTTTCCATGATTTAGCTGGGGACCTCCTGCGGTCTATGTAGCCCAGTGGGTCTGCATAGACCGTATAGGTTCATACTTCATATGAATAATAACAAATCTAGGATACAAAATGCGTACGATTGTAGTAGTAGGATAGCCTACCCAAATACAATACAATTAAATTATATTTGGCAGCGATCAGCTGCTTAGTTGTCATGATCTTCAAGATCACATGTGCGTTGGTGCATACGCACACACACGTTGCGATCGAGGTGTGACAATAATACTTTTATAGAGACTAACTAATGTTCTTCTAATATTCAGATTCCGAATGACGCTCAATCATGGGCTGATTGTAAGGCTATAAGTGTAATGAACAGGAGAATTAACATAATGGTTGGTTGTTCTCATTGTTGAATACAGAGGCTAAACCTCAATGAAGTGAAACGGACTGCCATTCTGTTTCACTCGCCTCACTTCATTATTTACTTGAATCACAAAGAAAAAATAAGGTAGTATTTTTACGGTTCTGATTCAGGGCTGAGCCAGGCTATACAGAGGCTTTATTTATACTGCAATACGACCGTCATTATGGTGTTGTCTATGCCATATGGTTTACATCTGGTCGAAATAATTCTGGTTATAACAATATTACTGATTATAACTCCCCGCCGTGCTCACATTAAAGAGCTATTTTTTATATTATAGCCTATATTACGTTATATATAGCCTCGACACCCAGGCTTTCATTTTCATTCGCGTTGCGCGAAAACGGAAAGCCTGGACTAACGCACGTTGGAAAGTGGCCTTGAGGGGGGAGTGAACTTTCCGGGGTGGGCGTCGCTCTAAATGATGTGACGTAGAACAGCAGTGGACGGGAGGGGGAGGGGCCGGAGATGACGACATGTTAGTGAGATCAAATCAGAGCGCAGCACTTCCGCCGTGTGGATCCCACGACACCCCCGCCCCCCAAGGCCAAAATCATTGAGGGCTAGACCAGGCTACGTTATATAGATAACCAGCTGGGGAGAGAAGAGGAAGAAGTTACTACATTAGAGTCTATGGGCTCGCGCAAGTACATGACCCACGTAACCAGACTATTTTCTGCCTCCTCAATATCGCAACTCTGTCTATTTCCCCCCCATACCGACACCGAGTCAACTCACTAGCCTGCCCAAGAGACGTAATCTCTTCATGGGCAGGCTAGCGAGCGTGGCCCGCTGGAACCAGCCTGGAGGTTGGATACAGTGAAAGAAAGACACGCCCCCCAAGCCTGTGTAGAAATGCGAGCCGTGCACAGCCGTGTTTCCCAGTAGATAAAGCAAAATCGGCTGGCGGATTATTTACAAGAAATCTCGAGTGCATAGTATAGCTGTCCCTGGTCATGCTAACCAAAAAAGATTTTTATTTACTTCATTAACATGACGCTGGCCTCTGTAAAACTAAAATGTATATAAAATCCCCCCACCCACCCCGCCTCTCCTCATTGTACATTTCTCTTTTCCCTTTTTTACCCCCACTATGATTTTGCTTCCATGATTTGCTGCTTCTGATTTTACTGAAGTAGTTGTTTTGTATGTACGGTATTTGAATGCCTCAATGAAATGAACAAGTTGGCCACTATTGTAAACAAGTGTATGCTTAACTAGTGTGTCCAATCAGTTTTTCAGATTTGATGTAGTTGTACTTGAATTGTACTGTAATTCTCCAAGCTGTTATCAGTTTTGTAGCAGTGTGTACTTGACTTGTACTGTAACTCTCATCTCTGTTAATAAAAATTTCATTCATTCATTCATTCATTCACGCTAAAATAATGGAATTCCGAGGAGTTTTTAACGTGTTCCTATGGTGTGACGTCAGCAGTCTACTACAAGTGACACGCTGTTTTGGGTCGGGCTTTTCCGGGCTGGTGGGAGGGGTTTTGGCCACTTTTTTCCTCCGACCTGACACAGCATTGAACGTACGGCTTTATATTATATAAAGCCGTTTCAATGCTGTGTCAGGTGCACATAACTATTTTGGTCCAGTACTCAGTGGAGCACCTGGGGATGTTACTTGGTGCTCCCAAAATGCCGCGACCCGATTCGCTGGGCCCTGGGACCCCTTTTTTCCACTCCGTACAGCCCGATCAATGTACAGGGCGATTGCGTTGCAATAGTGACTAGCCTAGTACTATTCTACATCCATTAAAATAATAGTAGTGTTTTAGAATGATTTTTTTTTTTTAGAATGATTTCATTTTCAAGGCTTTTTTACTGGCCTGGACTGGCAGACATTCTGAGCCCCAGCTGTGTGGTGCTCAAAGGAGCTTTCCAGCCCTGGATTGACAGCTCATTGTAGGATTTTTGGTGCTCCTGAGCACCGGAGCACCACTTATGTGCACCCCTCTAAATTATATAGAGGGGTCCATATGTTTGCATTTTCGAATGTTATCACAACTTTGTCATAGTTAAAATGAGAAAAAGTTGATATTAGCATGATACCCTGTCTTTAAACCCACCCGTGCCAGCATTTTCATGATGTCTCGGCAAGGGCAGTCGTACTCGTGCGGTCCTGAGTCCTGACCGCTCGCATTTAGACCATGCGTCGCCAATATTGCGTCCCGCAGGCACCGTGACGCTCCCTTCATGTAGCCCTACCTACAGTCTAATTATGCAAGGGTTATATTTGGTATTTGACCACTCATAGATATGTGGAAAAAACGCGATCTGTGAGGAAAAATTAAGAAATGATAACCTCCGGGAATCCGGGATCCCGGCATTAAACCCTATTCGAGACAGCTGTTCGTATACAAATTAACTGACAACATCCAAAAAGAACTGCAATATCAATGTACCGGTACATAGTTCATAGTTCAAGAATAAATATATACACAATAGTGAAACCATCTAATACCTATACTAGAATGAGGCCCGGCCCCTAATCTAAGAAACTGTAAGATCATTAAACCACTATGAACATGAAGACCTTGGAAGTCAATTACAATATCCCCATATTGAACCATATAGAAAAATATTAAATATAGAAATGGAATAGAAAATAGAAGCGTAAACACTCCTGGAAACAACTCCAAAACAGGACTCTGTATTTAGAAGATTAAATATAAACAATTTAAGAATGTGTAAGTGTCCAATTGAAATAAATATACAATTTACAAAAAGCATCCCAAGAGAAGTTCCTCATTGAGCCCTTTTGGGTGCTCTGTTTGGAGTGTATGAATCCAGTAAACTTCACGTTGAAGAAGTACCTTGTCCCTGTCCCCCCCCCCCTCTTTGGGGGGTTCACGACCTCAATACCCTGGAACTAAAGATCTCAACGGGCCTGAAAATTAAGGCCCGGCCCTAACAGTTCAGGCCCTAGGCCCGGCCCGGCCGTAGTAAATGGAATAGATTTTAGGCCCAACCCGGCCCTAAACTGCAAAATTTGAGAATTCGCCACAGATTAAAAATGAAATGGCAATCAGCACCATCTTCATAATAGGTAAATACAGAAAATAACTATTATTCTTACTATAGTAAAATAATTCAATATATATTATTTTTTCATGGGGCCCGAGGCCCTACCCGGCCCTATTGATTAGGATAGATTTTCGGCCCTACCCGGCCCTAAATGTCGGGTCGGGCCTGTTCAGGTTCGGTCCTGGTCGGGTTCGGGCAGAGTTTGAGAACTCTACCTGGAACCTCAGAGAGCTGACTAGGTGACCCACAGCATTAAAATGTCTTGCCACAGAAGATTTCTCATCATTGTTGCGGATAGGTTCAGAGAACCTGGTTTTAATTTCCCTCACTGTTTTACCTACATAGCATAACCGCAAGGACATTTCAGAAGATAGACCACATATTTAGTTTTATAAGATATCCTGCCTTTGAAGTATTTTTTGCCCAAATGAGGGTGTAGAAATGTCTCCCTTTTGATCATAACATTGCAATGTATACAATTATAGCAAGGAAAATTGCCAGAGGGGAGTGTAGATAAGAAGTGTTTGGGTGGTGTGTATAAATCTGCCCTTACAAGTTTGTCCCTTAAGTTTCTGGCCCTCTTGTGGGCAAACAGGGGTTTATCTTTGAAGGCATGGCCTATACTGGGGTCACTAGAAAGAATGTTCCAATGCTTCTCTATGCTATGTCTGATGCTCCTAGAGAGTGGAGAAAATGTTGTGGCGCATGGTGATTTAGGAGTTAGTAGATCATTCCTGTTTAACTGTCTAGCTCTATTTCAAAACACTGTCAGAATAACCCTTCTCAGTTAACCTGGAGCACAGTTCAGCTGCCCGGATTTCAAAATCGGTGTTGGAACTGCAAATCCTTTTGATTCTCACTAATTGACAATAAGGAGGGCCTTTTTTCAGACCAGGTGGATGGTAACTGGAGTAGTCCAGAAAGCTGTTACGATCTGTGTTTTTCCTATGGACTTTAGTTTCTAGAATGTCTGTCTTATTGACGACCAAATCAAGGAAAGAAATGGACTGGTGACTGTGCTCACAGGTGAACTTGACGGTGGGCATTCTGCTATTCAAATATGACTGAAATTCTAACAGTTCCTCAACTGTGGAACTGACAACACAAAAGACATCATCAATAAACCTGAACCAGCATTTCAATTGTTTAGAGAAAGGATTATTACTGTAAATTAAGTCTTCTTCAAACTTCCCCATAAACAGGTTTGCAAAATTAGGAGAACATGGACTTCGCATACTGACCCTGCAGATAGTAAGAGTTCTCAAATTTAAAGTAGTTTCAATTCAACGCGAGTTTAGATAATTCAACTAAGAACTCTGTGGATGGATTGTTGACTGCTCTTTGGTCTAGATAATAAGCCACTAAACAGCATAAAAATAAAAGTCCTGTAACAGAAAATGGTGTGGGTGCGACTTCATCGCCCGTGGCACGAAGCGAACGGGTGATGAAGCTGCCCCCATAGCATTTTCTCCTGTCCATCCAAATTTGGGAAATATTACGTCCGCCCCTGGTTGCCGCCCACTGGTGTTGATGCCAGTGCAGAGGTCCGCTATTGCCTGCAGGACCTGGTCGTGGCGCCAACGATACCTGCCATCTCCCAAGGCCTTTGGACAACAGCTGAGGAAGTGTTCTAACGTTCTTCTCTGACAGACTTGGCACACGGGTGACTCTGTCATTCCCCAGGTGAACAGGTTAGCAGGACTTGGGAGGACATCATACACAGATTGGACAAGGTACTTGAAGTGGTGTGGCTCCGCCTACCAGAGTTCGGTCCATGTGATCTTACGGTCAGCTCCAGGGGGCCCCCTGCTTGCTCATACCCACCGCTCCGCTGAGGTGAGCCTCCTCCACCTCGGTGCGTACCTCGTCTTGAATGAGCCTTTGTCTCCCCTTTCCCGTGGCTCTGCTGTAGCAAGGCTTCAGGTTGCTACCCAGCCCGGCCCGACCTGAGGCCACGGACCCCACCGGGCTGCTGTGACGCAGCCTCGCCTCTGCCCACTCTACTGCATCCTGATCCTCCTCTCAAAACTCTCCACGGTGGTCATGGGGAATTCAGGAGACGAGGCAGGATGCCGTGCTGATAGATCCAGGCCTGGAAGTACCGACTTGTCCACAGCTGAGAGCCACGTGGTTGTCGCTGGTAGATTAACAAGCAGCGGTACCCTTTACAGTATTGTTAATTTGTCAACAGTTTCATTAGGAACCTGTTACACAGATTCCGTTTCAGGTGGAATCTTATTGGGGAAACATTTCTTCCAGGGAATATTTACCCCTCCTGTGTGATGCATTGTGAACTTTTAGGTACCTAACCACGTACGTAATTTATACGTAAGTATAAATCCTGGCGGGCGGAGGTGGGACATGAAAAGGGGGCGACAAGGAGTAAGAGGACTCGTAGACTTTCCTGCAGTGGGCCTCGAACTCTGGGATGTTGCGTTCCTGCGTCGGGTCCTGCTTCATGATCACGTCCATCTGGTCCTCGAGCCACATCCTGGTTCCGTACAGATCCTGCTCTCTCTGGTTCAGCGCCTCGACGGCGTCCTGGCTGTCGTACTTCTCCCTGCACGCCTTCACATACTTTGCTTGGTCACGGACATCCATGCAGAGGCTCGAAAAGCCAGTCCACTCCAGTCTGTTCTTGGCCTCGTCACAACTCTCCCAGAAGTGCCCGATCAGTGTCTCCAGCTGGTCCCGCTTGTCCTCGTAGACCTCGGCCTGGCGGTCCTCCTCCTGGTCAAGCCAAGCCACTGCATCCTCCAGATTCTTCAGCAGAGCAGCCCGTTCCTCCTCGACTGCAGACCTCTTTAGTGGGCCACTGTCGCCCACCTCAAGCATCATCTCGCGGATGTATTCGCTCACTTTGTTCTTGGCGGCGGTTTCTGGACCCGGCCTGACCTGGTCTGAGAGGTAGCCCACAAGTGCACCTTGGTACTCATAGATGTCATCGTCAGTGATACCAGGCTCCTGTGTGAGGTCCTGCAGAGACTGAAGTCTCTTCTCCTGGAGCCACTCCTTGGCCTGATTCAATCTCTCCTCCACATCGGTCTTGCCCAGGCCGTTAATACGTGCAGTGTAATCCTCGATCACCCTGTGCACGCCATCTAATAACCGTGATATCATCTGCCTCTTCTCGATGGGTTCGAATAACACCTTCAGCTTGTACATCTCGTGTCGGATGCGGGCGTCAGCGGTCTTGAGTTGTATTCGTAGTCGTCCTCCTCCTCGGTCCTCCTTGTTCTCCCTCCCCTCTTCCATCCACTTCTCGGCGTCCACCAGAGCCTGCAGCAGAAGTGTCTGCTCGCGCGCACCCACAAACGCCTGCAGCGGGCCGTTCACTGCGTTCCTGATCTCGTCAATGCACTCCACAAGCCTGTCCTTGGCTGTCATCTTCTCCTCGTCCTCCACAAAGCGTTCCATGAGCTGCTTGTCAAGTGGGGTGCCCTTCATGGGCACCGACCTGCTCTTCACTGAGGGGGAGGCAGCGCCAGCTACGACGGGGTATGGCGTGTTGAGGTCATAGACATCTAGCTTCCTCCAGGTAGGGATGGCAGGCTCCAGTAGGGAGCACAGTATGGCACAGCCCCGGGCCACAATGGTCCCGTCGTTGCTGGCGTTGAGCTTATCCATGCCCAAGACCTTGCCGATGCGCTTCTTCACGGCCGGCATCCGGGTGCCTCCGCCCACGAGCTGTACCGCGTGAACGTCGTCCACCGCATTCAGCCCGGCCTGTTCCATCACCATGCACAGCAGGCTGTCCACCTTGTCCAGCAGCGAGGCGCACATTTCCTCAAAGCGCTCCTGGTTGACAGACACGTCAGAACCTAGCTTAATGTAGCTGAAGTCTGAAAGGCTCTTGACGTCCAGCAGCAGGTCAGACGACGTGCTGCTCATCCGGCACTTCAGTTTCTCACAATCCAAGGTGAGGCGTGCCAGATCCTGCGGGTTGTCCCTCACGTTCACCTGGTACTTGTGCCGTAACTTCTGGCAGAAGTGACTCACCAGGACCTCGTCGAAGGCCTTCCCGCTGACCTCCAAGTCGCAGGCGGAGGCCAGAATCCGGAGGACCCCCCCCTGCTCTTCGATGGCGTATGCCGCCACCTGGTAGCCCGAGTGGCCCAGGTCCACCACCACCACGTTGTGCTTCCATTTCCCAGTGAGTCCAAAACGCGTAGTCCAGGCGTACTCTGCAGCCACGGCGGTCGTCTCGTTCACCAGAGCGAGGCAGTTGAGGCCCTCCACCATGTTGGCAGCGGTCATGACGGAATGCCTGGCGGCATCGCTTAAGTGTCCCGGCACGGCGATGACACAGTCAGGCTCGTTTCTCGCCCGCTGCCTCAGCCGCCTCAGCAGCATGGCGGTGAGCTGCTCCACGCTGAATGCCACGACGCCGCCAGCGTGCGTCACCTGAAGGCCGACGGAGTCCGGCAGCGGGGATGATGTCTCCACCACTGCAGGCCCGCAGGCCTGACGCTGCTTCAGTCCAGACTTTTCCTCGGCCTGGATGACAGACAACGTCTGGCCGTGTAGCCGCTTGAAGTCCCATGCCATGTTCCCGTAGTCGCTGCTCTCAGACGCCGCCGTGAAAACGCGGCTGTGCCGGCGGAAGGTCACGGCGGAGGGGAGGCTGTGGATTCTAGTGACCGGCGGTTCAGAATAGAGCGATTCTATGCATTCCATGGCTTCCACGTACATTAGATCGGCCATGGAGGAGTGCTGGGAGCCCAAGTCGATTCCAAGCATTTGCGTGTGCTTTATCGGCTCCATCTGCTCCATCTTGTTGTGACATCTGAGTCCCAAACTGAAGTAATTAATAGCAATCTGACGTCTCAATCTCTGACGTCTGACGTCTCTTGATGGGTGACAGTTGTTGATGTCAGTGAGAAACTCACATGGTTAACACCGCGAGTGCTTTCAGAAGTGTTGGTGGCCGTGGTCTTTGCTGAGGCCGCCTTCACGTCCCTCTTGAATGTGACGGTCCCACCACAGCCATACATGGTCATGGAAACCAATCCCCATGACTCCAGTTGGATTTTTGCTCCACTACTCTGCCTGCATACAGTTTAATGTCTGCTGACAGGTCATTCGGAGGGTGAATGATGACTTCTGCCTTCCCCATTCTAAACAAAAATATTAGAGAACAGTTTCGGATGTTACGTTAGCCTATATCATAAGACATTTTACATCTGCCTAATAGTCCTCTAACACTGCTGCTTCATTGTGCATTATTGGCTATTAGTCTTAGCATGCTATCAGAATGCTTGTTGCATTCCTAAAATCAGACTGTACTGTACTGTAACAGCCTGGCCTGTGTGTGTGTGTGTGTGTGTGTGTGTGTGTGTGTGTGTGTGTGTGTGTGTGTGTGTGTGTGTGTGTGTGTGTGTGTGTGTGTGTGTGTGTGCGCGTGCGTGTGAGTGAGACAGAGAGAAAGAGATTTAAAATGTGTGTATTAAATGGAATGAGGCATGGTTTGCTTGTTATTTTGTTTCCTGCCTAATTAACCAAAGTTTGTTTAAAGGGTAAGTCCACTTCTTTGTGTGTGTAGTTACATTGCCATGATGTAATTCCAAATGCGACACAAACTTCAGTGATTCCAGTGATTAGAAATAGATATTTCAAAATATGAACTTCATTGATGATATTGTATGTTAAAGCAAAAGTCACTCTTAAACACAAAGCTGATTCAGACACTATGCAGTAAATTCATGTAGTTTAGTAAAATCAACAAGAGGCTAACATTTTAGAAAACTATAGGTTTTGTGTTGCTCTGTCTAGGGAGTGAATCAACTTTGTACAGTATTTGTTTACGTACTTAAAAAAGTGATCTTACCCATTAAAGTCAAAGTGTCATTTGAAAATATTCAAAATATGACTGAAGAATTTGTTCTATTGGACTTGGAGATATTTTACTTCCCAAAATGCTTTGGTTATTTTACCATCTTCTCAGGCTTATGTGAACATGGGCCTATCAGACAATTTTTAAGTTGCTTGATTCAGTATTTACATATTTGACATTAATTTTAGCTCTGCCCTTTCTTCTTATACAAACCCATTGTAACTTCAACCTCCTAACCATGATATATTAATCAACAAAAACACCCATCCTCGCTGATACTGCCTAATATGTGAAGTGCCTGTTTTGTTTTATTATTATTATTATTATTATTATTATTATTATTATTATTATTATTATTATTTATTTTTTTTACTTTTTTCAATTGTTAATATTTTGTGGGCAAGGGTTAGAGTTAGGGTTAGGCTGAGATGAAAGCATTGGAAAAATAAAAGTAAATGTTAAAAAGTAATGAATAAAGTAATGTAAACACGTGCAGCTCACATATTAGGAGGGCAGTGTAAGTCATCAGAAAAAAAAGTGGTTAAATTAATAGGTAGAGGGTGAGGTAGTTAAAATTAATATCCAAAAAAATGTCTGGGATGTTCACTATCACAAAAGCCTGAAGAGTAGTAGACAATTAAATGACAGGTTTTATAAAAGTGAAAGTGAAGTGCTAGCTGCCATACTGAATATATGAAAAAGTTTAGCAACACAATTTTTACAACCGTGTTCAGTGTTGTAGGTGAGCAGTCACATTGGAATGCTTTGCCAGTTCACAGTAGTCCAAAGACAATGTGTATGTGTGTGTGTGTGTGTGCGCGCGCGTGTGCGCGCACGTGCGTGCGCGTGCCTATGATTCTTATGCTGCAAAAGGCAAGCTCAGCAAAATAAAAGCATGATCATAAAATGGGATTACGGTCATTATCCACTTCAGGAGTAATTAAGCAATTATACCTTTGGCATCATTGCCAACACAAAAGTGAATACTTTTGGTTTAGAATATTAAAGGACCATTCAGTGATTTGAGAGATTTGGGGGAACAACGGTCCATTCGGTAACAAGATATGCACATGCACATGCTCTACAGTGGCATAACATCCAACAAGCATGTGCACTAAGGCAAATTGCACATCAGCATTTTATATACCATAGTGTCAACGCCTTACCCCTGTGTCTGATCACTGGTTAGACTGGTATATTCACCATAGTGTCAAACCCTTACCCCTGTGTCTGATCACTGGTTAGACTGGTATATTCACCATAGTGTCAACCCCTTACCCCTGTGTCTGATCACTGGTTAGACTGGTATATTCACCATAGTGTCAACCCCTTACCCCTGTGTCTGATCACTGGTTAGACTGGTATATTCACCATAGTGTCAACCCCTTACCCCTGTGTCTGATCACTGGTTAGACTGGTATATTCACCATAGTGTCAACCCCTTACCCCTGTGTCTGATCACTGGTTAGACTGGTATATTCACCATAGTGTCAACCCCTTACCCCTGTGTCTGATCACTGGTTAGACTTGTATATTCACCATAGTGTCAACCCCTTACCCCTGTGTCTGATCGCTGGTTAGACTGGTATATTCACCATAGTGTCAACCCCTTACCCCTGTGTCTGATCACTGGTTGGACTGGCATATTCACCATAGTGTCAACCCCTTACCCCTGTGTCTGACCACTGGTTAGACTGGTATATTCACCATAGTGTCAACCCCTTACCCCTGTGTCTGATCATCACTGGTTAGACTGGTATATTCACCATAGTGTCAACCCCTTACGCCTGTGTCTGATCATTGGTTATACTTGCATATTTGCCTACCGATCCCTGCCAATAGATTATCTGAAAATGGAGAAATGTCCTATTACACTGTCATAAGCTTATTACCAATTGCTATAATATATATTTGAACCTGTAATATTGTAATTTTATATGCTAATTAGGTTCCTAGAGCATCAATACATGGGGCAAAATGAAATGGCTAGCTAGCTAGCTGTAAAGTGGCCTAGCTTAATGTGCCATTAATGTAACAGACCTTTCCACAAACCTATATTCACAATATCATGTATTTTGCTCTAAATAATGACTTAGAGCAAATAGTAGACTTTTCTTTGTTTGATTATTACAAAACATGAACCACTTCAGCCACATTTCAGCTACTTAAAGATTGCTGATCCACAGGCCCACAATGTGTTGGGAGGCAATGAATTGTCAGCTTGTAGATCGGCTATTTCCAAATGGGGCTTTCTGCATAGAGTACTGTCCACTATTGGAATAAACATATTTTGATTGCAGTACTGTTGAATTCCACCTGAATTGGTGTCACTGTTGATAATATAGTTACTGTAAATAAGGTAACAATATTATAATATATACTGTGCAAATTGTAAAGTGTCTTTTTTAACAGCATGGAGTCATGTATGTACACCAGTGTTGGGAAAGTTCTCTTTTTTTCTGAAATAGTCCAGTTCATCGTTCATACATTTAAAAACGAACTAGTTCCGTTCATAGTTCATTGTTGAACTTTTAGAACTGAAGTTCATGGTTCCAAAAAAATAACTATTATAGTTCTTTTTCGTTCTTTTTTACCTCCCTCTTTTTTTTGTTCAAAATGATTGCAGCCCATAGCCATATACAACTGAAGATGTCCTTAATTGATCCTTTTTTATTATGGGTCAATCTGTCAAAGTTTTTGTTTGTGAAGATTTTATTATGAAGGCGCTCAGTTCAGTCCAGCCCTCTGCATCTCTGTGTGCTGAAAATCAGCAGAAATAGAGATCAAAAGCTCAAAGTGCGTCACTGAGTTTGTAGATCTGCTCTATTTTCAGCTCATTCTAGTCTCACTCTTGAACAGGGCTCAATGCTTAGCATTTTTCCAAGAAGGCTACTATTTTACAATATCAATATATTCACATAGCCAGGTCGACTGAAACCCCGACCACCAATTAATTAATGCAAATGAGACCGGGCCGTCGCGGGTATTGTTTCGGTCGGGTATCCCAACTCTATACAAACCTTAAGGCCGCCCCTGCTTGTAGCAGGCTAATTGTAGCCTACCGGTAAATAAAAATGAAAACGACCCGACGGCAAATCAGTCAATGATGATGCACAAGTGTTTGTGCGTCCGAGCGCGCACGTGCATGGTGCGTTATTTATGATTAATCACGGGATAGCAGCGGCACACATGCGTGAGGCAAAAGGTTGCTGCAGACAGTAGGCTATATGATTCAAATACACCCACAGCGCAGGAAGATTATACATTTTACCAACATGAACAGCTTTAGTAGCTCATTCAACGTGTTGGAGAGAAGCGTCCTTCCTTGGTGCTGTGTGTTGGCTGTCTGATGCTGTACGCTACTGACAGAGCAGAGGGAGGGGCGGGGCGGTGGGCAAGGAGAACAGATCTTCAAGCTAAGGATGCCTCGAGCCTCAACACGTTGATACAGTAGCTTGTATATCTGCTCTATTTTCGCGAACAACACCGCCGTATTACAGTCATATAAATTTAGGTATAGAACTAAATTTATATTACTGCTCTTGAACGAAATCGAACGCAGGAAAAGTGGCGTTCACTCACGCCAGAAATGAACGAGTTCACACCGCCTTTCTTCAAGCAGATATAGGGTCCGTTCCGTTCAAGTTCCTTAAAAATACGAACGGTTCAAAGAACTTTCGTTCTTTGAACGCGTTCGGGTACAACTCTGATGTACACGCAGTGGATCCAAATATTTGTATTATCTGCAGACAAAAAAAAGAGGGAAGAAACAAGAACCAAGTCAAACAGCCCACAGTAGAAGGCCTTCAATGAATACTAAATGTTGCTCAACAGAGAGATGATGTCCATGAAACCTTCTCTCCATTTAAAGATGCTGATAAATGCTTGCAGTTGATAAGCAGGGGTTGACACTAAGGTCTCCGAGGCACTTGCCCATCGAGCAAGTGCAAGTCAGGTTCTACTTGCCCTCAAGTCATGGTCACTTGCCCCCCAAAAATATATTGTAAATGTTGCATTTAAGTTTACTTCCTACTTGGGTGCTTTGAACCAGGGGTTTTCAACAGGTGGTCCCGGGGACCACCAGTGGTCCCTGAGAGGGTTCCAGGTGGTCCCCAGTTAAGTTGGTTAACCAGATGTACTCTTGAGAGCGTAAAAATGAAACCAAATGGACCCTTGCGGGTCCATTTGGTTTCATTTTTACGCTCTCAAGAGTTAAAATTCATCATCTTAATTTGCCCAGGTCTACACAACCAGACAATGTAGAAGATTAGGTCATTTTGATGTGTATGTCAATTTGCCTGTTTTGTTTCCCAAATCCAGCCTGGAATTGTGGATAGCTAGAAAGCATTGCTCCTCTTTCACTTCAATGCAATTTGTTTATTTACTTTCCTGGACTGCTCAGGCATCATAGACTCAGAGGTGGGGGGATGGGCATCTATGTACGCCGAGCTGCTGATAAACCTCTATCCATCGACCTCTATCCATCGATGGAATAGAGCATAATCACGAGTAATCACACGATCGAATACAACAAGTAGACGCAGATAACCGCCGGGCAAGTAGATATTTTGTATTGATTGCATTGGTGGATCACAGCTGATCCACCGAAGCAATCAATACAAAATATCTACTTGCCTGGCGGTTATCTGAGTATCTGCGTCTACTCACGTCTACTTGTATTCGATCGTGTGATCGTGTGAGCTCTGGGGTGCTAGTGTCAGTTTAGGATTTCATACTTTGGGATTTTTTTCCCAGACGTAAATTTACCACTTCTACGTGGAGGACTATAGACGACTAGAATAATCCATTCATGTACGTTACAGGTTAGAAAAGGAGGCATTTGGTGCATGTGCTTGCGCTGATCTAAAATGAAAAAACAGCTACGAGAAGACTGCAGGGCTAAATTACACTATGGATGAATAAAATTAGTGCAAAAAATGGCTACCCCTCCTACTGTACATTGTAGGTTATTCATACAGCCCTTTTCTCTTTTAAAACTGTTTTGGCAGCGTGTTGTCAGCTTGTCTCTGATGCCAGTGGCATGATACTACAAGGTTGGGGAAGTCTAAAATAGAAACATGCTATAATATTTGGCCTTTGTCTAAAAGTTAAAGACAGTCTTAGCAATATAAAAGTTGTATGCACTAGGAATGACGCATTGAATACTGTAGGTGCTCAATGGAGATAAAGAGTAAAAACATAAGTTGACACAGAACAGGAACAACATGAAAGAGGAGCAATACAAGCATTCAAAAATATATACTTCACTCAGAATTGCCACACGAAGGCCAGTAAGTTGAAACACATTGGCTTTTAATACTTTACTTTCCTGGACTGCTCAGGCGTCATAGACTCAGAGGTGGGGGGATGGGCATCTATGTACGCCGAGCTGCTGATAAACACTGAGACAGGCCATATGCATTAATAGGGGGCATACAGTAGCTGCTATATGCATTCAACTTGCAAATATTGAGAGCCATAAAATAGAAACAGATTGGGTTTCCTGACTCTAGCAACACTTGTCGAGCAGGACTACTCATGTGTCTTCTTGCAACATAAACACATTTCTTGAAGATACATAAAAAGCCAGTATATTACAAAATATCAGGGCCATTCATTGCAGACCATCTATAATGAAGAAAAGTTGACGAGAACTTTGAAGGACGATGCCAACACCTTTGGCTTTATACGTTCTCACAAAGCCCCTTTGCCATAAAGGCCAAAATAAAAAAGCGTGATGCAGCTTGTCCTGATATGAATGACGGTGGATAAAAATGAATAGAAAAGGAGACAAATATAGGTGTTTTATTTTATTGATGTCAATTTTACAGGGGGTGTGCATGCGTGGGAATGATGGAGCAGAGAATGGAGAGAGAGAATACACAATCATATGTTTGCTGCTCTATGATGCTTTGGATCTATCAGAATTATTTTAATGATATAGGAGTGGTCCGTGCGTCCATGGGGACAGTGGCTGCCTGGCCGGCTGG
>CM076988.1:2212631-2307631 GCA_039105355.1 Benthosema pterotum
ACAACACCAAATCTACCTGTTCAAACTCAACTCCTTCCTCAGTCCCTGCGAGCCTGTAATCTGACAGGTGCTCCTCTCATACCTCTCCTCTAGATCCTCTGTTTACTAGTTCTGTGGCCACCACACACTGGATCCTCTACCATCTACGCTACGCCTCATCACTAACCACACCGTTCAACTCCTAGGACGTTGGACATCCCAAGCCTTTCAATCTTACATTCAATTCAATTCAATATTATTTGAGTGTCAAATCACAAGTTGTCTCAAGACACTTGAGACAAAAGAGAAAAAGAGAAGAAGAGAGGGGAACCGACAAAGATCCCCCCAGAGCAAGCAGACATCCAGGATCTTGCTTCCCTAGACCAGTTACTGGTCTAGGTGACCAGTTACTGGTCTATTGAATGATTAAAACATTTACTGGTCTAGGGAACTGTGAGCAACAGTTCCCTAGACCAGTAAATGTTTTAATCATTCAATTCTAATGACTAATTCTGGGGCCTCAGGTCCAAGTTGTCGTCAGACCTCCATCCTCAGGCCCTCATGTATCAAAAGGAGTGCAAATTCGTCCCCAAATTTCAACGTGGGTTTGGGAGTGCACACAAGTCCACACAGCATACCTGTATATCAAGCGATCGCACACAGCTGATTCCTTCCTAATTTCCTTCCTACAATGATAAATGTGACGGCAGAAATCAACCTGACACGCCCTTGGAAACAGTCCACTCCTCCCTTTCTTTGCGACATGAAGAACTGCACTACGACCAGCAACCATGGTGATGAGGGGAAAATAAATAAATAAAAACTTCCCACCGATCGCGCTGCCCCCCCCCACACACGCAACTCCGTTCGCCGTTGTTTTAAGTAGGCTAAGTAAAATAATAGCATGGCATTTGGTTTTATTTTTAGTTTACACTCTCAAGAGCCAACTTTCATCTGGCTGCCTGGGGACCACCTGGGACCCTCTCAAGAACCACTGGTGGTCCTCGGACCACATTGAAAACTACTGGCTATGGGACCAGTTTTTATTACATCGCGTGAATGGAATAGGCTACAGGTTAGTATTCTGCAGTGTAGGATTAAATCCACACATTTTTAGAAAGAGCGCAGCCCCCCCTCTCCCCCCCCTCTCCCCTCTCCCCCGTGAGTCTGCTGCTGCCTGTGAGTGACCACGTAGCCTAAATCAGAGATAGATAACTGCCAGCAGTGACAAGACAGTTCATAAACTATATCAACCTTATGATGTGATCGGTGATTAATAAATGAATCGATGGCAGGCACATGACTGCAGGAGTGCAGGTGTTGCATATTAGTGTGATGATGCTGATTCACAAGCTTTCTATCCTTCGTGCAGACCATTGTACAATACAAACCAGTCGTAGGCTACTCCACAGCGGCGCAATCTCGCGCCGATCCGCGATCACGACTCCCGAAATTGCTCTCGCAAGCAGCCTACTGCAGGTCTGCAGTTTATCTGAGTGACTGAGGCGAACGATATAGCCTACCTGTACTAAGTAGCATATAATATCATTTTAAATAGTCAGGCTGTGCATGTATGTCACTGCAAATAAAAGTGGCTTTTATTTTATTTTCACCCCACCGGGATCAGGGATGTAATCTCGCATAATATGCCTTTTCAACCTTATATATTTTTCATCTGTATCATTTATTAGGTTTTATAGCTATTAGGAGTGAATAGATAACTTTAGATACCTTTCTGCACTTCAGACAATGCTGTTCCGCTTGTTTAGGACAGAAAAACAGGCAAGGACAACTCCTACGACAGCTCCCGACCTGACGTGGGTTTTGTCCGGACGTGGGATCAACTTCAAGTTCATGGTGGGAATGATATATGTCGAACAATGCGGCAATTCTGCTCTACGCATGCCCTACGTTCATTTTTGGGTGTACACCACGTTGATAAATGAGGGCCTCAGTGTCTAAATCGCCTTCATGCCACTCACGCATTCGATTCTATCTGCCTTTCAATGTCCCTTCTTTTCTGAGTAAAATGGCAGAAAACAAACAGTGTTTATTTGAATGTGTGGTCTGTTACTAGTGAAAGCTAATGTGATGCTTTGAATTAATTAAACAGAATATAAACTTACATTTCTTCAAACCAGGTGTCAGCATGTTCTCTCCACCGTGGTCCACACTGGAGTTGGAAGAGAGACAAAGACACGCCTGAATATTATCTATTATGATATATAGATTTTATACCTTTACTCATCAAGCAACACAGAACAGCATCGCAGTATGAATGGGAACATTGTGTCCTTCTCTAGAGCTACAGAACAGACAGACAGACAGACAGACAGACAGACAGACAGACAGACAGACAGACAGACAGACAGACAGACAGACAGACAGACAGTTAGCATACACATGTACACATGTCTCATACCTCAGAGTGTCCAGTCTGTAGAGTGGATCCTTCACAACAGCAGAGAGCATCTCTTCTCCTGATTCTCCGGGATGATTGAAGCTTAAGTTCAACTCTCTCAAATGTGAAGGGTTGGAGTACAGAGCTGAGGTAAGAGAAGAACAGCCTTTCTCTGTGACCAGACATCCTGACAAACTGCACGCACGCACGCACGCACGCACGCACACACACACACACACACACACACACACACACACACACACACACACACACACACACACACACACACACACACACACACACACACACACACACACACACATTCATAGGTGATATAGCTACTCTTTAATATATACTCAATCTTCAGGATTGAGTTCTAAAATAAAATACAGGCGTGCGAAACAAGCATGTGTGCAACAAACAACATGTGTGGCGTTTTCTACACACTACGTTCCTGTTGAAAATGAACTAGAGGTGCGATTTATTACTCCCCGTCTGTAAAGCCCTTTAACGTGCTCCAGCATGGTCTCGACGCTCTAGGGGTGCAAATTTAACCTGTATGAACATCAGTATGTGTTCCAGCACAGACTCAGCGCTGTACATGTGTACTTGTAACACAATTAGATATGATTTATGGCACGCTGCCTTGTGTTAAAGGCAGTTATACTGACTTTAGCGTCTTCAACATGCAGTGTGGACTCCTCAATCCCACAACCAGAAGGTTGACTCCAGAGTCCTGAAGGTCATTATTGCTCAAGTCAACTTCTCTCAGACTACAGCTGGAGCTGAGAGCTGATGATAACTTCTGACAGCATTTCTCTGACAGGTTACAGCTACTCAGCCTGAAGAAACAGTAGGGAAACATTAACTCATTACAGTGAGAGACAGTGAGAAGCTTCAGAATGTTACGTTCTTTAGAAACACATTTTAATTTAGAAACACATTTTATTTTAACTGAGTTGAACATAGTTACACTGACTTGAGAGTCTCCAACATGCAGTGTGGACTCATCAGTCCCACAGCCACAAGTTTGACTCCAGAGTCCTGAATGTCATTATTGCTCAAGTCAACTTCTCTCAGACTAGAGCTGGAGATCAGAGCTGAAGATAACTCCTGACAGCATCTCTCTGACAGGTTACAGCCACTCAGCCTGAAGAAACATGAAGCATTTATTAATACGATTTCTGTGAAATGAACCACATACTAATATTAATATCACTCAAAATCACTAGAACACACACACACACACACACACACACACACACACACACACACACACACACACACACACACACACACACACACACACGCATGCACACACACGCACGCACGCACAAAGATTCACAATGTTACATTCTTTTAGACTGAATTTAGAGACATAATACTGACTTGAGAGTCTCCAACATGCAGTGTGGACTCCCCAGCCCAACGGCCAGAAGGTTGACTGCAGAGTCCTGAAGGTCATTATTGCTCAGGTCAACTTCTCTCAGACTAGAGCTGGAGCTGAGAGCTGATGATAACTCCTGACAGCATCTCTCTGACAGGTTACAGCCACTCAGCCTGAAGAAAAGAGTTGGAATGCATTTATTCATTGATTCCTCTGTCAAATTATCATTAGATCTAAAATATATCCAGTTATCACTGAACCAGTATCCCTCAAACACACACACACACAGACAACCGCATGCACGCACGCATGCATGCACACACAATTATACTGACTTGAGAGTCTCCAACATGCAGTGCGGACTCCTCAGTCCCACAGCAAGAAGGTTGACTCCAGAGTCCTGAAGGCCATTATTGCTCAAGTCAACTTCTCTCAGACTAGAGCTGGAGCTGAGAGCTGATGATAACTCCTGACAGCATCTCTCTGACATTTTACAGCCACTCAGCCTGAAGAAAGAGTGGCAAAGCATGTATTAATTGATTCCTGTTAAATAAATATCATATAATATCTAAAATATATCCAGTTATCATTGAACCTATATTAGTCAACCATACACGCACACACACACATCCCCGTGTGCATGTGCACGCACACACATATACACACACACTGGCGTAAATATCGCCGGTGCTGTGCACCGAGGCCCAGCCCTCTTACCCTACGTTTTAACGGCGGGGGATGGGGGTCAATGATAAAGCGACATCGCCCGACATCCATTATTTCTCTATGGGAGGCGCCGATTCGGGCGACAGCAGCAGAACGGGCGATGACGGCCGACGTGGGTGGGCGACGTCGCCCGGAAAGATACAAATTGAGCTTTTCGGCCGAATCGGCCGACGTTTGTCCGGGGATAACCAATCACAGTCAAGTGCTGATTTTTTTGCCCTCAACCCGAAACCATTCGGCGCAGTTTGGTTTCTAGTTCTGCCCCACTTCCTCCTCCACCATACTTTTTTTTTTCAGTTCACCACAGCACCGTCGTTTACGGTACTCATTTTGCCTGACATTCAAAGCGAGAATTTACCGTAATGACCGTCGCCGTCGCTGATATCGGGTGACGCTGCTTGTGCATCGCCCGTCTTCCCCCACCGCTAAAACGTACTGTTAGGGCCCAGAAGGGGAAGGGGGAAAAATAAAGACTGCTGGACGAGCCCCTCTTTGTGTGAATGAAATAGCTGTGGACAGTCAGTAAGGAGTTAAAATACTGAGTGCCTAGCCACGTAGAAGGGAGGTGTAATGATATTCACCAGCCAGAAATAAAAATAAAAAATGCACGAGTGGATGGAGGTTTACCCAGCAGTGAGCACAGAGGAACACTAGTCTACCAAGTAAGGCAAACAGCAGCAGCGATTGCTGTCCTACTCTAGTCTACTACCTCTATAGGCTTTACAAAAAAGTGACAGCCCCACTGGATCAGCTCCCCCGAATCCCACTTCTCAAGGCGGCCAGGAGGAGATTCCCAAGACGCGACGTGCAGTTGTTGCTCTTCCCTGCACGGCCCAAGCCCTTAAGAGTACAGCCACGTCAACTCCGTTCACTTCATGGGCAAGCCCAATGGCGGTGCAAATGCATTGGAATCAGGCAACAGCCCAGCTTCCCTTCAATTTAAATCATTCTGTCGTATAGTACAACATTACCCACATTCTTTATAACTCTTTGCAACCCCTTGTTGAAAACAATGCATTTCCAACTCCAGTTTCTCCTTGAAAACAATGCATTCCCAATGTAACCCACGTTCCAAATAGTGAAATTATCTATGAATATAAAAGTCAACTAAAACGCTATAAAAACAAAAACAATAAAACAAACTATTAGTCAATACATGGTATCTGATACTATAAAAACAAAAACAATAAATACATAGTTTGTTAATTCATGTTAATAAATAGTATTTAAAGGTTGAAATCTTGTGCAGCAGTCTTTAAAATGTCTAAAAACATTTTCTGTAGGAGGTTAAAAAAAAAGATGTCCTTCCCTATTAAGAATGCTCCCAGTACAAACGGAGCAATGCCCCTTTAAGAACTTTTTTTTTTACTATCATCGTGCGCAGAGAGCGAGTAAGCAGCAGCAGCAGCATCGCAGCAGATGAGACAGAAAAATTATTGTTGTAAAATTGATTTAAAGTTATAATTGTACCAGTTCAAGTCATATTATTGCACTCCCGTGCAATTTCAACTGTAGTGAGTAGCTCAAGTCAGAAAAGAAGAAGAGAATAGACAAACTTTGTGCCTGGTTAAAACTAACGAACAGGGTGAAGATTACCACGGCGAACGTTCTAAAACAGCGACAAGATGGATGCTACTGTGTGCGTACTGTGTGTAGCTATAGCCCTGGGCGACAAGCACGTGCATGGACTTCGGATGGCGAGCTAACCAAGGAAAACAATCCGCAAAACCGAGGAGTTTTCATTACAACTCACTACACTATACTGTCTCACTCGTATGGATTATCGGCCGTTTGAACTGAACTGATTGGGCTGAACTGCCTTTGACTCTTGTTCTTGTGTTTGGAAAGTTGAACATTGACAAATTGGAGTCGGATTGAATTGACTCTGGGGAATACATTTTTTGAACAGTTTGGACAGTTTTGAAAAGGGACTGTTTGGGAAAGGGACTGAACATTTACTATTTTTCATTTTGCTCATTCATTGAGTATTGAAACCTACAAGGGAAAATAACACATAATAACACAACACTCATATTGTGAATTTGATTGAACAGTATTGTTGACAATATTGCACTATTTTGAGTCATTGACTGTTTTGTTTTTGGTATTTTGAAATACATTTTTATTTTTTCTATAAAGGTCGAATTTAAAGGAAATTTAATTTTGAAAAGGGGGGAGTTTAAAGGTACTTCTGATTTTTCTTAAAGAAAGGCTTTTTTATGCAGTGTGGACTCCTCAGTCCCACAGCCAATTTTCCTAACAAGGACACTTTATATTTTTTTGTACTTACCTGATTTACCTCAGTACACTAACCATTTAAGGTTACATACTGTACCTGGTTACCTGAAGAAGGGAATTGTTTATTAGGGAGAAGGGGCTCGCAACTCACTTTAAAGTGCTCCAGACTTTATTTAGCGACAAGGGTAGAGCAGCGACGTTTCGACCTGTTCAGGTCTTCATGAAGACCTGAACAGGTCCAGGAGTTTAAGTACAGGTCCAGGAGTTTAAGTACTTATTTAACCAGTGAATGATAAAGCACCTAACATTTTGGGTTAGGGCTATTGATTGTAAATAGGCACGTTATGCAAGCCATTGTCACCTGGAAATTAAATGGATCCCCCCCCCCCCCCCTTTTCCCACCATTAGTTAGCTCATCTCTGCTGCTGTCCCACGATCAAAATGGCATATTCTTATACAGGCTTGCTTGTGCTGCACAGTTGATTGTCTGCATGATGTTAATTCTTTTTAATTTCTCATTTCTCTCACTTCTTAACAGTTTGAAATATCCTACACCAAACTCAAGTACAAACATCGTTGATGCAGACCTACTATGCCCTTCCATTTTTTACTATAATTATTTAGTATTATTTATTAGGTCTTATAACTAGTAGGAGTGAATACATAACTTTAGTTGACTGCAGTAGTTTAGACAATACTGCTCCGCTTGGGTAGGACAGAAAAACAGGCGAGGACAAATCCTACGACAGCTCCTGACCCGACGTGGGTTTTGGATCAACTTCAAGTTCATGGTGAAAATGATGAATGTGAGAACAATGCAGGAATTCTGCACTACTTCCATTTTGGGTGTACGCAACTTTGAAAAATGAGGGCCATAATACTGACTTGAGAGTCTCCAACATGCAGTGTGGACTCCTCAGTCCCACAACCAGAAGGTTGGCTCCAGAGTCCTGAAGGTCATTATTGCTCAAGTCAACTTCTCTCAGAGTAGAGTTGGAGCTGAGAGCTGATGATAACTCCTGACAGCATCTCTCTGACAGGCCACAGCCACTCAGCCTGAGGAAACAGTGGAAAAGTATTTATTCATTTATTGCTCTATTAAATTATAATATCTAAAATATATCCAGTCATCACTGAAACTGCATCCCTCAAACACAGACACACAGACACAGACACAGACACACAGACACAGACACACACACACACACACACACACACACACACACACACACACACACACACACACACACACACACACACACACACACACACACACACACACACACACACACAGTGAGAAGTTTCTATTGAAACACAGTTATACTGACTTGAGAGTCTCCAGCATGCAGTGTGGACTCCTCAGTCCCACAGACAGAAGGTTGACTCCAGAGTCCTGAAGGTCATTATTGCTCAGGTCAACTTCTCTCAGACTAGAGCTGGAGCTGAGAGCTGATGATAACTCCTGACAGCATCTCTCTGACAGGTTACAGCCACTCAGCCTGAAGAAACAGTGGCAAAGCATTTATTAATTGATTCCTCTGTTAAATAAATATATATTTAAAACAATATAGTTATCATTGAACCTACAGTATATCCCTCAACCCCCCCCCCCCCCACACACACACCTGTGTGCATATACAAATGCACGCGCACACACACGCCAAGCCTAACCCCAAAAAGTCATCAGTGGACCTACAGAGCTTTCTTGGAAGCTTTGAGCATGGGCATCAGCTTCAGAAGAGCCTCCTCTGAAGCAGAGTATTTCTTCAGGTCAAACACGCCCAGGTCATTATTGCTCAAGTCAACTTCTCTCAGACTAGAGCTGGAGATCAGAGCTGATGATAACTCCTGACAGCATCTCTCTGACAGGTTACAGCCACTCAGCCTGAAGAAACATGAAGCATTTATTTGATGATTTCTTCTTAATGAAAGATCACATAATAAAATAAATATCACACACACACACACACACACACACACACACACACACACACACACACACACACACACACACACACACACACACACACACACACACACACACACAGTTACAAGTTACACACTGTTAAATGCAGTTCCATTAGGGACATATTAGAGTGTTATACTGACTTGAGAGTCTCCAAAATGCAGTGTGGACTCCTCAGTCCGACAGCCAGAAGGTTCACTCCAGAGTTCTGAAGGTCATTATTGCTCAAGTCAACTTCTCTCAGACTAGAGCTGGAGCTGAGAGCTGATGATAACTCCTGACAGCATCTCTCTGACAGGTTACAGCCACTCAGCCTGAAGAAACATAACGCATTTATTTGATGATTTCTTGTTAATGAAAGATTGAATGAATGAATGAATTTAGTATTAACAGAGATGAGAGTTACAGTACAAGTCAAGTACACAGTTTTGTGCTACAAAACTGATAACAGCTTGGAGAATTACAGTACAATCCAAATACAACTGCATCAAATCTTAAAAAGCTGATTGGACACACTAGTTAAGCATACACTTCTTTACAATAGTGGCCAAGTTGTTCATTTCATTAAGGCATTCAAATACCGTACATTAGTGATGCGCAGTCCGGCTTTTTTTCACAGCCCACCCCAGTCTGTCCCGCCAATTGTGCCAACCTGTCCGCAGCAGCCCGCCCTGCAAAATTTTATTCAACGGCCTGCCCCAGTCCGCAGCCCGCAATCAAAGAAAAATAATATAATGATTAGCGCATGATCTTGTGAGTACCCCAAGCTTTAAAATACTATAGCAGCTTCATAATTGATATTGTCATGGGCTGAATAAACAAGCATGTTGTTTAGAATGGTTCTTTAATGGCTCTAAATAGCTATGTGTTTCTAAGACACATGGAAAATAAATAAAAGGCGGCTGTTGGTGATGGATCGAAAATGATAAAACAGAATATATAACACAAAAGAAATTAAACAATCTGTATCAACAATTAAGACCTGTCGCTTATAATGGGTCATTTAAACGTTTATGCAGTGATTATTTCGCATCAATTCTTTAGCAATGAACCATAGGCTACATTTAAAGTAGAACATACAGCGATGACAGACGTCTTGCAATTTCTTTTATTAAAACAACCAGATCGGCACGCATTGCCACAGCATGTGAAGGGTCACTCTCGTGCGTAGACAGCCGCAAACGCACATATGAAACCATACGGCTTAATAGGCTCCACTAACTGTGCATCCAAGTCTCCTTTGCGATGGCCGGCTGCACTGTGCAGGATCTATTTCTACGTGCTTCAAGCACATGGCCAGCTGAGCTGAACGCACACTCATAGATGTGCTTGATGCTGGAATGCACAACACACCTCTAGCAAGCAGGGAGAGGAGCGGGAATGCAAAGCGGTGATCCTTCCAGAACTTCAGGATGGCGTTATCCTGGCACTGTTCCATGGTGAAATGAGACTGTAGGTAACGCTGTACTTCAACTGCTCGTCATCACTAATTACCTGTCGTCACAACTTTAACCTAGATTGCATTAAAAGGTTATAAGGCTCATATTTTTGCCTATTTCAGGGGTTTTCAGCAAGTGGTCCAACGAGAGCATGTGATTTCTTTGTTTCATTTTTTTGCATGTGCAGTGGGGTCAGCCCACCCCGCCTGCGGCGTGATAATTACTTAAAAATCATGAACCCATCCGCCCGAGCCGGCGGGACCGGGTCGGCCTGCGCATCACTACCGTACATACAAAACAACTACTTCAGTAAAATTAAAAGCAGCAAATCATGGAGGTAAAACCATAGTGGAGGTAAAAAGGGAAAAGAGAAATGTACAATGAGGAGAGGCGGGATGGGGGGATTTTATATACGTTTGTGTTTTACAGAGGCCAGGTTCAAATTGCAGGCATCTGTAGGTGCCCTTTGAGAGCGGTTTTGAAGGAGTCAAGGGATTCACATGCCTTTATGACTGTTGGTAGGGCATTCCACATTTTGGTGACATATGAGCGTAAGGAATTAAGACCCTTGTTTGTGCCAAATCTGGGTTGGACATGGTTAGTAGCACTCCCTCTGGTGTTGTGGGAGTGGACCTCATTGACATTAAAGAGGTATTTGGACAGGTACAAGGGTTAGAAGAGTATCGTATCTTGTGGACCAAACGCATTGTGAGATGTTGGTAGGTAATTTCTTCTTTCCGGGTGATAATGTTAGCCCCCACTTTGACAGTGAAGCCATCTGCCTTACTGAGCTTAGCATTTGTACCAAAGAGTATGGATTCAGTTTTACCAAGGTTTAGTGATAGTTTGTGAAAGATCACATAATAAAATAAATATTACACATACACACACGCAGACATAAGTTACACACTGCTAAATGCAGTTTAGAGTTCTCATTTTGTATCCGAACCCGAGAAAGCCAGACTCGAGAAAGGCCGAGCCTCGGGCTCTGTGAAAAAAAAAATAATAATAACAATAATGGCATTCGATTTCGTTCATACCATATGTGAGGAGTGGAGCCAGAGCGCAGTTTGTGAAAGTGCCTGTACTCTGCGCTAGACACAGAGTCGCCACTGGCCTGCACAGCTGGCAGGCTGAACTATACTTAATTGCTGGCTGGTGTTGCGCACACAATATCCATTAGATCTATAAGTCTTCTGAAGTCTACAATGCATCACGATCTAACACCTTTGGTACATGGAGATCGGTTCCTAACAGGGCCGATTACGGTACGGTACGATTAAGAAGATGGATGTGATTAAAAAAAAAATCTTACAAGGAGAACCGTGTGGTTGAAAAGAAGGGAGCAATGGCCAAAGCATGGCAGACGTTCAGATTGGTTGTTGACGCAGAAGGCAATCCATTAGATTATGTACAGTGCATTAATTGCAAGGCAGTACTTGCATACGACACCAAGAAGCTCGGAACATCAACAATGGGTCGCCATGCATAAAAGGTTTGCCCTGGGGCGCCAGCTGCAGAAAGTGTGCCTCTGCGAGTCAAGCAGGCAGTGACAACCAAATGTGTCGCATTTTGCGCAAAGGACATCAAGCCGTTCTATATTGTGGAAGGAGAAGGCTTTATTGAATTAGCGCAGGAGCTCATCAATGTCGGAGCTACTCACGGTAAAGTGCCCAAACACCATCCAAGTGCACTGCAAGAAAATAGCTGATGAGAAAAGGGCAGCCTTGGTAGAACAGGTGAAGAACCACATCAATAAGGGAGGCGCAGTGGCAATGACGACCGACATGTGGACAGGCGATTTCAAGAAGCTGCACTACATGACCATCACATGCCATTATGTGGCAGACGATTTTAATCTAGTTGGAAAGAATCTGTCCACGATGATGTTTCCACTGGAGAAGAAGAAAAGGGGGCAAAACATCAGGAGAGAGCTCATTAGTATCCTGGTGAATACATTTGGCTTTGATCCACTGTCCCTGAGCAAAATCGTTTGGGTCACGGACCAGGGCACAAACATTGTTAATGCCCTGGAACCCTACGTCAGATTGGACTGCCAGGACCATGTAATAAACATTGTACTAACTAAAGCATGGCCTGGACATCGACGAAATGAAGGACAATGCCCCCGCCATAGCAGAAACCATAACCGCAGCCAAAGCCCTTGTCAGGTAAAGCATTGATATATTAAACCGTTTTCTCATGCCAATAAAGCTCCTTTGAATTGAATATATTAAACTATAATTAAGTAGGCTAGAAATTCCAAATACTTTTCGCCATGACGGTTATAATTATTTGTAACAAATATATAAAAGCAAAGTTGCCTGACGGGGCCGTGCTCTGATTTCACTTGTATTTATTTATTTATTATTATTATTATTATTATTATTATTATTATTATTATTATTATTATTATTATTATTATTATTATTATTATTACCCTTATTATTATTATTATAGATTCATCAGCAGTCAGCGACGCAAACGTCCAAGACCCTGCTGCAGATGGTGGACACGAGATTCAGCTCTGTATATATGTCCTTGAAATCTATCTTGGACATTTATACAGAGCTCCACGACAAGATAAAGGATAAGGAGAGAGTGGAGCGAGTCGCCCCCGACGTGCTGGCATTTCTTGTTGAGCTCCTAAAACCCTTTCGCAGCGCGCAACTCGAACTGGAAGGAGACAAATACCCCACTCTCTAGCTCATTTGCCTGTGGTCTGAAACCTTGAAGCAACACTGTCGACCAAAGGCAGAGGACACAGCACAGCAGGCTGCAACCTTTCTGTGGCCTAAATACAACCAGCTGTGCATGCTGGACAGGAGAGAAAGAGACAAGGTGCAGAACTTTGTGAAGTTGCGTTTGGCCCTCCAGCCAACAGCAGACGCAGCAGAAGCAGCAGCGCCCGCAGACGCAGTCGTTATAGAGGAGGAGGAGGTGGGAGAGGAGGAGGAGGGGGGGGATGCGGGTGATGATGATGATGATGGTGATGATGATGGGCCAGGGTAAGGGCCCAGTGGCTGCCGCGGCGCCCGCTCCTCCTAGTCCTAAGCGCACACGTCGAGCATTTGATGCGTGGGAGAATGTGTTTTCTGACGAAGAGGAAGACGATGAGGTGGAAAGCTATATCAGGCAGAGGCCAACTATGAGCAACAACAAGGATGTGCTGGGCTGGTGGAAGGACAACAGCAAAAACTACCCCAAACTGTCTCGGTTGGCAAGACAGATTCTGTCTATTCCAGCCAGCAGCAGCAGCAGCAGCAGCGAGAGAGTGTTTAGTGCAGCAGGTCGCACTATTGAGGAAAGGCGAACGCGACTTGCCCCTGAAACGGTTGACGCGCTGCTGTTTCTGCATGGAAACAAATAGGCATACACTGTAGGCTACAAGTCTTTTCTTTTTCATTCCTGTGCATATTCCTATTACATATCCTTATTTTTTATTTAAAAGTTTGAAGTGTTTTGTGTTGTGTACTTAGTGTTCTTAGTATATTCGCGAGCATATTTGTGAATAGGCTATATCCCTATATTTTATTAAAACGTTAAAGTTTGAAATGTTTTGAGCAATAAGAAGATCGGCCTCTTTATTTGCAATTGCAATGCATTGCATTCACTTTATTGCTGCTGTTAACAGCAAGTAACTTTATTTGATTTGATCGTACTTAGCCTATTATAGGTATTGTTATTGCACTACAGCACAGAAACACGGTTTCTGTATTTTTTTCTTGCTGCTGTTTTTAAGCAGAAACTCGGTTTCTGTTATTTTAGTTCATTCATTTCTATCTTTATATTTGTGTGTGACTGCGTGTTTAATATTTTGTTTGATTAGTATTATTATGAGTGCACTGCTGTCTGTTATTCTTTTTTAATAAAGTGTTTGATTGTGGATTTTAAACTATAGTATTGTTTGCTTTGTAACACACTGTAGCCTAATAGTATTGGTAATGGTAGCTCAAATCCTTTAAAGTTTATTTATTACAAAATGATGATGATGATGACAGCGATTGAAGTGCACTGCCGACAATGCCGAGTTCCTGCCTGACCAGTTGCCGTCATGAGGTGAGAGACGATGTGTTAGTAGTAGCCTAATATTGTGTTGAAAAATAAACAAAGGAAACAATAGCAAACATTAAAAGGCACGAAGCCGCAGCTCAGCCTCATCTCAATAAGATGCAGGCGAGGCACGCAGCGCAGCAGCTCAGCTCCTCAAGCAGGGTCGGATATAGACTTCTAGAGGGGGGCAGAGCTCACCCAAACGTAAATCCAATGTGAAAAACTTTGGAGACGCCCCATTCCTTCAGCCCCCCATAGGCTGACTAAATCAGGCCCTGACCTCAAGCAGAGTACGTAGCCCATAGCTTAAATCAGAAAGGTGCCATTTTAGACCTATAAATAGGCTAAACAAAGCAAATTCTTAAGGTTAAGTCGATTTTTAAACAGACTCGCTGTCTGTCATCTCATTCTAACCACTAGCGCCATGTATTGTACCAGTAGGATACATCACGCCTATTAAAAAAAAAAAAAAAGTCGGGCCTTTTGTTGGGCTTCAGGCCAAAAATTGGGGTGATTAATAGGGCCGGTCCGGGCTTCGGGCTGAGTCAATTAGGGCTCAGTAGGGCCGGGCTTAAAATTTTAGGCCCGTCGACAACTCTAATGCAGTTCCATTGAATTTAGAGACATATTTCATAGTTATACTGACTTGAGAGTCTCCAACATGCAGTGTGGACTCCTCAGTCCCACAGTCAGAAGGTTGACTCCAGAGTCCTGAAGGTCATTATTGCTCAAGTCAACTTCTCTCAGACTAGAGCTGGAGCTGAGAGCTGATGATAACTCCTGACAGCATCTCTCTGACAGGTTACAGCCACTCAGCCTGAAGAAACAGTAGGGAAGCATTCATCCATTAGATTTGCTGTTAAACAAGCCTAACTGTAAAGACAGATAAAAAATATATATAGATATTGAATATCTCCAGTCATCAGTAAACCCACAGAGCTTTCTTGGAGGATTTGAGCATGGGCATCAGCTTCAGAAGACCCTCCTCTGAAGCAGAGTATTTCTTCAGGTCAAACACGTCCAGGTCATTATTGCTCAAGTCAACTTCTTTCAGACTAGAACTGGAGATGAGAGCTGATGATAACTCCTGGCAGCATCTCTCAGTCAGATTACAGCCACTCAGCCTGGAAAAAAAAAACAGTGGTAAAGTATTTATTCATCAGAGTTCTATGAAATAAAGATCACATAGTCATAATAAAATGTACTGTATGCCACGCAGACAGACAGACAGACAGACAGACAGACAGACAGACAGACAGAACCTTTTCAGAATGTTGCATTGTATTACAATGTACACTGAATTTAAACACATTGTATTACACTGAATTTAAACACATAAAGATAAACACACACACATTCATTAAAAAAAACAGTTCTACTGACTTGAGAGTCTCCAACTTGCAGTGTGGACTCCCCAGCCCAACGGCCAGAAGGTTGACTCCAGAGTCCTGAAGGTCATTATTGCTCAAGTCAACTTCTCTCAGACTAGTGCTGGAGCCGAGAGCTGAAGATAACTCCTGACAGCATCTCTCTGACAGGTTACAGCCACTCAGCCTGAAGAAACAATGGTAAAGCATGAATTCATTTATTTTCTGCTAAAGAATGATACCATCTGAAATCTATCCAGTTATCAATAAACATACAGAGCTTTCTTGGAGGCTTTGAGCACGGGCAGCAGCCTCAGAAGAGCATCCTCTGAAGCAGAGTATTTCTTCAGGTCAAACACGTCCAACTCCTTTTCTGAAGACAGCAACATAAAGACCAGAGCTGACCACTGAGCAGGAGAGCTATCTGTGGAGAGGTGTCCTGACGTCAGGTACTGTTGGATGTCGTCCTCTAGAGAATGGTCATTCAGCTCATTCAGACAGTGGAACAAATTGATGCTCCTCTCTGGAGATGGATTTTCTTTGATCTTCTCTTTGATGTATTTGATTGTTTCATGATTGGTCTGGAAGGTGTCTCCACTCTCTATCAGCAGCCTTTGTAGGAGATTCTGATTGGTGTCTAAAGAGAGGCCTAGCAGGAAACGCAGGAACAAGTCCAGGTGTCCATTTGGACTCCTTAAGGCCTTGTCAACAGCACTTTGGTAGAGGTGATGAACCTTAGCTTTGGTTTTAAATAATCTGGACCAGATGGAGGTTTCTTGTGGTTTTTCTGACAGTAGGTTGACCCCATCCTTGAAGGACACAAAGACATGAAGAGCAGCCAAGAACTCCTGGACACTCAGATGGATGAAACAGAAAACTCTGTCCTTGTGCAGCCCTCTCTCCTCTTTAAAGATCTGTGAAAACATTCCAGAGTACACAGAGGCATCTTGGACATCAATGCCACACTCTCTCAGGTCTGCTTCATAGAAGATCAGGTTGCCTTTCTCTAGCTGTTCAAACGCCAGTTTTCCCAAAGCCAGAATGATCTTGGTGTCCTCTGGAGTCTTGTTAGAATGTGTCTGAGTTCCTTCATGATATTTCATCCTCTTCTGTCTGAACAGAACCAGCAGAAAGTGGATGTACATCTCAGTCAGGTACTTTGGCAGCGATCCTTTCACATCTGTCTTCAACAGGACTTCCAGAACTGTGGCAGTGATCCAACAGAAGATTGGGATATGACACATGATATGGAGGGTTTTGGATTTCTTGACGTGGGAGATGACTGGGCCTGCCTGCTCCTCATCCCCAAATCTCTTGACGAAGTACTCGTCCTTCTGTGGATTGGTGAATCCTCTTACCTCTGTCACTCTGTCAACATAAGCAGCTGGGATCTGAATGGCTGCTGCAGGTCGTGTGGTTACCCACAGGTGAGCAGAGGGAAGCAGGTTTCTTCTGATGAGGTTTGTCAGCAACACGTCCACTGAGGCTGGCTTGGTGACATCATTTACAATCTCAGCATTCTGAAAGTCCAGAGGAATCCTCAGTTCATCTAATCCATCGAGGATGAACATGACTTGGAACTCCTTCAAGCTGCAGATGAGTGGTTTCATGATCCCAACAAAGAAATGCTGAAGGAGTTCCACCAAGCTGTACTTCTCCTTCATTAGGTTCAGCTCTCGAAAAGTGAGTGGAAACAAGAAGTGGACCTTCTGGTTTGCTTTTTCTTCTGCCCAATCCAATGCATACTTCTGAGCTAACACCGTTTTACCGATGCCGGCCACTCCCTTCGTCATCACCATTGTGATTGGTCCATCTTGTCCAGGCAAGGGTTCGTACATGTCTTCACAGCTGATTGGCGTCTCACTGACTGGTTTTCTGGAAGCTGCTTCAATGAGTCTGACTTCATGTTCTTTATTGACGTCTCCACTGCCTCCCTCTGTGATGTAGAGCTCTGTGAAGATCTGCTTCAGACGGGTTTGGGTTCCCTCTGTGGGGATCCACTCAGACACATGCTGACACTTCTTCTTCAGGTAATACTTGAGTTGTCGTTGACTGAAAGGAGCAAGAGCTTCTATATGACCAAAGAACGGAAGACACGGGAAAGATATTTATTAACACTTGAAAGATTTTTTTTACTAATCTTTAAGTTAAAGTTACGAATAATGATTATGTTAAAGCTATAAATAGTCTTTCATACTCATCATCAGGGTGTCAGCCAGATCGTCCATCTTCAGACTCCTCAGGAGGTGCAGTGTGATCTTCAGAGCAGCCTTTGTGATGCTTCTCCTCTCCTCCTCCCCCTCCTCTCCCTCCTCCCCCTGACTCTCTAAGCATTCCGGGTAATCTTTTGTCAGGAGCCTGTGGAACCCCTTCATCTCTTTTTTGACGACTGTTACAAGTTTCTTTTCAAGCATCTGAAATGAGTCAATATTACACAGTTTAAACTTGATTTGATTGATTGATTGATTGATGGATGGATGGATGGATGGATGGATGGATGGATGGATGGATGGATGGATGGATGGATGGATTGATTGATTGATTGATTGATTGATTGATTGGGGCAGACAAAGGAATAGATGGTTTGATTATATCTCCATGCTGGCCATGGAATTTCTCAAGATCCTCCAGTAAGTGTGTGTGCATGCGTTCAGGGCTGTCTAATGTGTAGTGCAGTAGAACTGTGGTAGAATAGCAGGTAGTTGCATTCTGCTTCTGCTTTCAGTTTCTGTCGCTGTTAACCCTCCTTGTTGGGGTGAAAAGAGAGAGTAAGTCTCTTCCTGCCGGTACAAAGCCTCTCCACCACCAAGACTTCTACAGTGCCTCCTCGTGGACACACATAGTAACTGCAGGGTACCACACGGTCCCAGGCTAAACTGTAAGAGTTCAGGGAGCCGCAGTGGGCCCAAGTGGTCCACACTGTGCAGGTACACTTGTGTGGGGACATGCCCTAGCCCAGGGGTGCCACACTTTTTTGACTTGAGAGCTACTTTCAAAATGACCGACTCAACAAAATCCATTTCAAGGCCCTCTAGAAAGTTTGAGCTTTGAAATAGTTGGTGATAGTGATACTTACTGTTATAGTGTTTAAGAATAATGCACTTGTAATGAAAAATGGAGGGGGAGAAATGGGAGGTTTTCCTGTATATGCTATTAATGGCGTTTGAAAGCAATATTTGAGGTTTGAGTTGACGGTTCGTGAACTAAGAACTTTCACGTTTTTGTCCACAATTGGGGAAGAGAACTGGCAAAACGTTGGTCATTATTCTACATTTTCTAATTGTGTGGACTCTTGAAAATTACATAATTCAGATGTTTAAATGTAATTTAACTATTGAGAGTGTAAAATGAAACGCTCTTAAGAGTTACAGATCTATAAGGGTCCAATTGCTAGGGGGACAGTCATGTGATCTACTTGCACGGCCCGTGTGATCTACTGGTAACCAGTTGTTCAAACCACCTGCTGGCTCCTTCCCAGGTGAACGAGCAGCGGCTCTACTCCGAGTCTACGGCGTGACTGAACTTCTCCTGCCGGAGAAAACTAATTTTGGCCGCTTGTATTCGTGACCTAATTCTTTCGGTCATGACCCACACTTCATGACCATAGCAGTGTTGTTCTAGTCTGCGATTTTTACATTTAGTCTTAGTTTTAGACCACTTTCAATCACTGGTTTTATTTTTTGTCTTGTTTAGTTTAGCTCAAACCTTTTTTATTTAGTCTAGTTTTAGTCGACGAAAAGTAAAGCATTTTACTTTTTATTTTAGTCCATGAAACCATGATTTTAGTCTAGTTTTAGTCTGACAATTATTTTAGCCATAAAGATATTTTATATAGAAATCATCCTTTTGATGAAAATGACAATTTTAAAGAATGCATCCAGAAAGGCAACATAAATTAACTCGTAACAATTCACGCATTGATGCTTGAATTAAAATAAACACTATCAGAGTTGCAGACCCATACAGGTCCAATTGATTCCAATCTATCATTTAACTGGGGACCTCCTGGAACTCCGACAAGGACCCCTGGAGATCCATGGATGCCACTTTGGGAAACACTGCCTTAAAAGGGAATTCCACCAATTTTCATTTTTTCCCGAGAAGATACAAAAAAAGGAAAAAGTCCTAAAAGTAAAATCAACATGGTGAAACCCAACCTGATGATGTCATCAAAATTGTGTTTCACCATGTTAATGTTTTGTTCAGACCTCCATTTCTAGTTTACACAGAATGTGGGGAACTTTTTATCATGTCCACACAACACCTCTAAGGAATATTGATGGCATAGTAAAATGCTGAAAATGGGTGGAATTCCTCTTTAAATAGGTGAAACTTGCATTCCAACTGAAACCATAGTTTCCCCACTAGTAATGTGTAATGAAATGTGTGTTCAATTCATTGAAATTCCCGAGTTTTAAACAATCTATTAGCAGGCATTGAACCGGTCCAGTGAGAGTTGTAGTTCTCTGACCGATGGAGTCAAGAGTGCCACATCATCCGCAAAAAGCAGTGATGCAACCCTTAGCTCTCCAAGCCGAACACCCTCTCCACCACACACGGACACAGCTCTCGCTTTGGGAGATTGGATGGCCCTCTACAAGGTCCCTCCTCACCCCATACTCCTTCAGCACCTCCTACAGTACCTCCCGGGGGACCCGGTCATATGACTTCTCTAAGTCCACAAAACACAAGTAGACTGGATATGCATATTCACACGCCTTCTCCAGGATCCCTGTAAGATTACAGATCTGGTCAGTTGCCAGGACGGAATCCACACTCCTCTTGAATCTGAGGTTCACCTATCCTATCCTTTCCAGTACCTTGGCGTAGACTTTTTCAGGGAGGGAAATGATATACAACGAAAAAAATCTGTTTCAATTACCACTTGGTTGGGAATGTATTCCAAGATTAGCCGTTTTGCCGATAATAGTCTAAATTGGCGGATAGTAATGATGTCAATTGAACATATTTCTGCAACTTCAATTTATTTGAGATTTGGGTCTGTTGTTCTGGAGATTTCATAGAAATCATCTGAGAAAGAACAAAACTGAGAATAGTCTTATTGGCGGACGTCTTGGATGGATGTCAATTAAACATATTTCTGCAACTGGGATTTCTGGGAACTTTTAGTATGTTGTTCTGGAGACCTCAAAGAAATGATCTGTGAAGAAAAATCCCATGTTACAACTAATTCCAATTTTAGGTAAGAAATTACCTAAAATTCCTGTACTACAACCCATCTAGGAGAAGCACACACTGAACTAAAACCAGGACTGTGAGTTGCACCCCACAGTCTTAATCAGCATAATAAAGCCATCCGTGGAGAATGATGTCATCTCAAATCCTATACTTCCAGCAATGGAAACCCTCGATGGAGCATCCTGCAGCACCATATCTATTGCACTGTTAGAGACCATTTATACTGGGAACCTTAAACATGCACAGTGAGGGAAGCTACATTGGTGGAGCTAGCACACTGTTCTAGGGGAGATCTTGGGGATCTAGGAGCATAGAAGAGTGCAGACCGAAGACTGTATGATTTACCATAGAGTGGAGAGATGCATATTTATTCCATGTCTGAGCCTCAGGTATCTTACATCAGCTGGGCTACATTCTAATGAGGCAGAAGTGGGGGAACTCCATCCTGAATACTGAACTGTACAGTACATTCATCTCTGTGGGCTCTGTGGCCTCGAAGTGAGAATCAACCTTTCGGGGTGGGCGCACTCCAAATGATGTGACGTAACACAGCAGTGGAGGCGCGGTATGGGGGAGGGGCCGGGGATGATGACACGTTGGAAGATCAGGTCAGATCAGCTCACCTGCTGTCCAATTTCGGACGGCACCCCACCCCCCAAGCCAAAATCATTTTACGTTAGGCCAAGCTAGGCCAAGAGAGACTATACCACCAAACTGGACACCCAGTTTGAGAGCAGGATTTTGCGAAGCACTTTCTTTGTCCTGCCAGGCTACCACCCAGAGATGAAATACTTTCTAGAAGTGATTTTATAAGAGCATCTTCTCAGCTGATGATATGCTTTGTTTGACACCTTAAATATGGCGTCCACTGTTTGATGTCCCTGAGCTGACTGATCACTGGAACCCTGCTGCTGGTCACTGTGGAGGACACACACACACACACACACACACACGCACGCACGCACACGCACACGCACACGCACACACACACACAGTTTTGTTGTGTTCAAAAACAGTCCTTGTAATAGTTGACCATGAAAACAATATAATAAATATAGCTGCAAGCAGTGATAAGATGGGACCAAGCAAGCAGCTATGGCAATAGACAATATGGACAAATAAGCCATAGAAACATGGAAGACTGAGCTTGAGAAATATATCATGTGATTGTGGGAGCAGGGCAGGGTTCTTAAAGACCCACACATTGTATTGTCAGTGGCAGGACATGGACCCACAACCTTTTGGTCCCAAGTCTGGCGCTCTACTGACTGAGCTATGAAGTCAGAACAATTTTCTTCATTGTTGTTAAGAATGAAACCATCCAAAAGACATCAATATGACAGACATGGAGGGCTGAACTTGATAAATAAAATACCATATGGTATTGTGTAGGTTTTGGGATTTGAACCCAGTAACTTTCGATCGAAAGTCATGAGCTCTACCAATGAGGCTATGCACTAGGCAGTAGTTTTATTGGAAACAGCTAAAGCATTTAGTGTTAGTTTGTGTTCGTGTACTCAGTACAGTATGTTTGCTGTTTGTGTTTTCACATACAAACTTCTCCTCAACTCGCATATAAGATAATGTTCCATAGATTTTTTTGTAGAAAGTTTCATGCAAATTGAAGAAAAAAATCCAGGCTAAAAATCATGTATAAGCATGTTTCAAACCGCTAAATATGGCGGAAAATGACAGGGTGGAGCTTACTGGTCAAAGCGACCGATGCGATGCCCATGACTCAAGGAACATGTAGAAACCAGATCCATAATCTTTGGCCATAGAAGACATGAGTTATGCCTGAAAATATATTATTTGCAGGCGTCAGTCCTTGGATTTGAACTCGGGACCTTTTGGTTGGGAGTCATTTGCTTTACAATTGAGCCATTTGTATTGCCACACTGCATGTTGTTTCTTGCTAGTAATGGATCGAATATTAATACGGCATCAAACAGTCTTGCAATAAGCAAATACCACAATATCCATAATGAGCCATCGAAAATGGTAGTGAAAAGCTTGGCATTGTGTCAGGGCATTTTTTAATTGTGAAGTGGCATGCATGTGTTTATTAAGAAGTATTTCCACAAACCAGTGTCTTAAAGTCGTTTGCACCAAGAAGGATTAAACCCTAATCTGGTTTAAATCAAGGATCATCTATAATTTCAGTTGCACCAAACTTTAAACCTAGATTTCAATAATCTGGTTTAGTTTTAAACCATCCTTTTAATCTTGGCTTTTGTTTTTTAAGCGTGGATTTATTTTTCACAGTAAACCTGGATTAATGTCAAACCTGTTGCACCACAACTTTAAACTTTGATTTAAGTACCAATAAGGGCTTAATTCTAAACCTGCAGTAGAGGTGGTTTAAATGTAAACATGGCAGCATGTATCAGATGGATTCATGAAAATGAAAGAGAAAACAAAAGCGCAGCTCAAATAAACACAGGGGGCTGTTTGAATCCAGTTGAATTTTATGATTATGATGAATTTAATAGGCAATGTGCCGCTTGATTTGACTGAAAATAACACCACGTTCGTTAAAAACCGTTTGTCCCTATTCAGGCGGCATGAACAGCCCTCTAGCGCTCAGTTTCTGACCCCCTCAATGTCGCAACTCTTCTACCTGATGGCTGCGCTGTGCCTGCTTTCCATTGGTATGCTAATGTGAAAACATTAGCGTACCATACGTGTTGACCTGTTGACTCGATCGTCCATAGAAATGTTAATGTACACAATTGCTGCTGATAGCCTACTCTACTCCTTGTACTAAGCACCACAGAGTGAAGCGAACGTCTGTTGTCTCTTTAGCAAGCAAGCAGGCTTAATTTTCTTTTTTTTTTTTTTTTTGCTGCGGCACAATATTTTATTTAATTAAACATAAACTCCTGTCCATGTTCTCAAATCTGAATGGAATAGTAACGCTAATGGATAAAGGCTCTAGGCTGCTGCTTGTTTACATCGCAAAAACAAGATGGCGGACACAAAACAAACTTTAATCCATGAATTAATCAGAGTTTAAAGTTTTAATCTCCGTTTAATGGATTTTAATCAGAGGTTAAGGATTTAATCACAGATCTGTTAAGCGATGCTTAAAATTAAGTGGTGCAACACAACTCGAATTAAAATTAATCTCTGATCAACAAATCTGTGATTAGCACTAAACTAAGCTTTATTTAAACTCTCTTGGTGCAAACGACCCTTAAAGTCCCATTATAGTAGACTGTGGTCCCTGAGAATGCATTTGTAATGTAGAAGCAAAGTGAAGACCATATTGGAGACCTTGGGCTCGATTTTGGTTACATTACCCCTCATACGCAATTAACGCACTTAGCATTGGAGAAGAGGCGTTCCCACTATTCCCTCTATTTCCCTTATTCCTACTGCTATGTCTGACTCTCCTAAGCACGCAGCCTGGCTGCGGGCTTAGGACAGACACATGCATGAGTAGCCTATTCTTAAAGATTATAGCTCTCATTTTCAAACAATTATAGCTCGGTCAATTCTCAATCATTTCTTACCATTCAACGTGTTATGTTGCTGTTGCTGTATGTGGCGTGCATTTATCCCAAGTCTGCAAAATGTTATAAAGTAAATTGCAAAAAAAAGTTGGGAAATCGCAGCAAAAAAGACGTCTTTTTGATCAATCATTTCTCGGTCAATTCTGGACCATCGAGCAAAATGTAACTGTCGGGAATTTGGTGTAAACGGTCCACCGAATCCCCGACAGTTACATTTTGCTCAATCCCGCATCGTAGAGAAGACCTACCCACATATTCTATACTGCATCTGAGAGAGTGGCGTTTGCCCGCCACGCTGCATTTTGAAATAAAAAATGGTCCAGAATTGACAGAGAAATAAATAATCAAAAAGATGTCTTTTTTTGCTGAAAAATCCCGACTTTTTCTAATTTACAGCATTGCGTCCCAAGTTAATTAATGTATTTAATTATATTATATACTGTACATTACCTAAACACAAGGAACTGACCGACAGCAGGCACTCTACAGCTGTTTATAGGACAATCCATAAATAAGGAGATGAATTGAACTGGCGCCTTTCCACGTCGTGGACATCTCCAAGTCGTGGACATCTCCAAGGCGCCCAGACGCCCGCACCGTGCGCACGTGGCTCTGCCTTCTCATATGGGTTAGCGGGTGCTTTTAAATGGCGTTATCTAGTTCCCAAATCTATTTGACGAAACAACTTAAGGGACTGAGCGACACTGAGTGTGGCCTATGACCACACCTCCAATCACAAATAACGGTGTCGGCATAAAGAATAGTGGCTAAGGGAAGAGGAAAGGTGACCAATAAGGGAATTCGCTGCGGGTTTCGGGTAACGTTAGGGACATTGTGTGGAGCGAAAATCGAGCCCTGTGACTTTGTATTGTCAGTAGCAGGACTTGAACTCACAATCTTGCGTTCCTGTCTGGCGCTCTGCTGATTGAGCTATCCAGGCAGAATCATTTTCTGAATTGTTGTTGAAACAACCCATGAGATGGCATCAAGCAGTAAGAAATATGCAATTTGCACAATTCTGCAATCCGAGGGTGGAGCTTAGTGGTCAAACTGACACAAGTGTTTCTCATTAGTCAAGGGGCATGTGGAAACAAGTTCCACATGCTTATTCCTCTCACAAAATCTGGCACAATGTACTTGCTCCAGTGTTGCCAGAGAGAAACAAGTAGAACAATCTTCACAAACCAGCAATTTTCATAGGCTTATAGAAACGTCATTTTTTGATTAAAACAAATTTGCTTCTGAAGTTTTGTCCGGAAAGTTCACAAGTAGCAGTTTTCATGCAAAATGAAAAAATCAGGCATAAGCAAACTGCTTAAAATGGCGGACACTCTGGGGGTGTAGTTTACCAGTCAAGGTGACTGGTATTTTTTGCATTTTTTGATCAAAGATTGTGGGAGAAGAGGCATTTTAACAGTTTTACATATAATTCAAGATAGCGGCTCATCTAAAGGTCAGAACTCAAAAGGTTATAAGGAGTCGCATACGTGGATATAAGTTACATTGCCAACGGTCAAGCAGTTATGAGTGTTCGAAGTTTGCGATTTCAGTTAAGTGCTATAGCACCACCATTTGACCAATGGCCATGGGCTTCACATCATCACTGTTTGGCATCACCCTCTACCAGATTACCAATTTTCACGAAAACCGACTGCACGGTTCAGCCAGAAAAGCCATTTTTGGCGGAAGGAGAAGGAAAAGGAAAAAAGTCAAAAAAATATAGCTGCAAGCAGCAGTAAGACGGGACCAAGCAAGCAGCAATAATGAGACTGAACATGCACAATACACAAATAAGCCATAGGAACATGGGAGCCTGAACTTGGGAAATACATCATGTAATTGAGGAAGCAGGGCACGGTTCTTGAAGACTCAGACTCACACATTGCATTGTCAGTAGATATACTTGAAGCCACAAACTTTTGTTCCGAAGTCTCGCGCTCTACTGACTGAGCTATCCCGTTGAATGAAACATCTCATAAGGTGCCACTAGGCAGTATGACAAGCACAAGTAAGCCATAGAAATATGAACTTAAGACCATATGATATCGTGCAATTTTGATTCATATTCAAAGGTGCCAGTGCCCAGATTTGAACCAAATAAGACAGCAGGTCAGGTCAGGGTTCTAGGAGACACACACTTCGTATTGTCAGTGGTGGGACTTGAACCCACAACCTTGTGTTCCAAAGTCTGGCGCTCTCGTGACTGAGCTATCCAGACACAATCATTCCCTTAATTGATGTTACCAATGAAACAACGCGGCATCAAGCAGCAAAGGCAATGAGAACAATATGCACAAAAAGTCATAGAAACATTGAACATTGAAACATCAACATTAAAACAGCCCATAAGACGCCATCAAGCAGTAAGCAATATGAACAATAAGCACAATTCAGCAATCCGAGGTTGGAGCTTAGTGGTCAAACTGACACAAGTGTTTTTCCTTAGTCAAGGAGCATGTGGAAACATGCTTATTCCTCTCACACAATCTGGCACAATGTACTTGCTCCAGTGTTGTCAGTGAGAAAAAAACAGAAGAATTCATAAACCAGCAATTTTCATTGGCTTATAAAAACGTCTTTTTTGATGAAAACGAATTGGCTTCTGAACTTTTGCCTGGATGGGGCCAAAGTTCTCATGTAGCAGGTTTGATGCAAATTGATCAAAAATCCATGCAGAAAATCAAGCATAAGCATTTTTTAAACTGCTTAAAATGGCGGACATTCTGGGGGTGGAGCTTACCAGCCAAAGCGACAGATGTGTTCCACATGAGTCAAGGAACATGTAGAAACAAGTCCCATGATTTTTGGTCAAATGAAGCCTGAGTTCTGCTTGTTCAAATGTTTGTTAGTGCTATTTGGCATCTGCCTCTACCAAACTGTAAAATCTCATAAACAGATTACGTAGCATGTGTAGATTAGGGGCAATAGAATTTTCACAAATAAGCAATTTCCATTGCCTCATAAAAACTTTTTTTTCACTAAAAACAAAATTCACACCCATTGCATGTGTGTGTGGCTCCAAAGTTCATGTGTAGATCATTTTCATGCATTTTGATCAAAGATTGTAGGGGAAGAGGCATTTTAACTGTTTTACATATATTTCAAGATGGTGGCTCATCTAAAGGTCAGAGGTCAAAAGTCAGGATACAAAAGTTGCTTGGTATAAGGAGACACATACATGGATATAAGTTACATTGCCAACGCTCAAGCGGTTCATGAGGTATGAGTGTTTAAAGTTTGCATTTTCATGGGCTTCTGAACTTTTGCTCGGAAAGTTCACATGTATCACGTTTTATGCAAATAGATCAAAAATCCAGGCAGAAAATGAGGCATAAGCATTTTTTAAACTGCTTAAAATGGCCTGAGTTATGCTTGTTCAAATGTGTCAGTTTCAAAGAACTGCTATAGCGCCCTCATTTGACCAATTGGAGTATGACTTGTTTAAGTGCTATTTGACATACCCCTCTACCAAACTGTAAAATCTCACAAGCAGATTACACTGCATGTGTAGATTAGGGGCAATAGAAGAATTTCCACAAACAAGCAATTTTCATTGGCTCGTAAAAACATATTTTTTCTCATAAAAACAAAATTCATAACCATTTCATGTTCGTATGGCTCCACAGTTTATTTGTAGCACATTTTCAAGCATTTTGAAGATTGGAGGAGAGGCACTTTAATATATCTTCGTGTAGTTCGAGAAAGTTTTCACTCATTCAGCATTTGATGCGAGACAGACAGGTCAACAAATCTAAAGCACAGGGATCCTCTGGAGCTACGGAAAGATATAGCTGGGTATCATCGACATAGACATGGTAATTTCCTGTGATTTGTAATAAGTTCTCACAGGTGTATATACAGTATAGGGAGAACAAAAGGGAACGTATTGAGCCTCAGCTAGCTTTAGATAATAGTTTCTGTTTGATAGATACAGTACATGGAGGAGGAGAACCAAGACAGGGCTGATCCCGATAATCCTACCCAGTACTCCAGCCGGTGAATTAAAATTGAATCATTGATTGTGTCAAATGCAGCCGTAAGATCGAGAATATTAATCGAGTAATAGTACAGATACATTTTTCTTGTCAGCAGACCCCCTGAGATCATTCATTACTTTTAGAGGAGCTGTTTCTGTGCTGTGACCTCGCCTGAAACCAGATTGGATTTTTATGCACTCTATTTATCTCTAGAAACACATCCAACTGATGAAAGACACATTGTTCTAAAGCCTTGCACAAGAACTGCAGATTAGAGATGGGTCTATAGTTACCCAGCACAGAGGAATCCAGATTGTGTTTCGAGTAAGGGCCTCACTACAGCTTCAGTGAGTCAGGGAAGACACCTGATTGCTACTCTAAATTAAAACCTCTTTGAGAAAGGTGGTGGGAATTATTGAGCAGGAGGAGGATGTCATCTGTGATATTGTCTTGCGGATGGCTCTAGTTACAGAGGCAAGTGCACTTGGGTAGGTCGGACGTCGGACCAATCTTAAATAGGCTAATTTGATACACTCACCCCCCTTAGACCTCTTACCACTGAGGAACCTGATCACCATGGTAACGCTAGGGATACACGCTCCAGTTTCCTGCATGAAAGTCCGATATCTCAGAAATATCCCTTTGGTCTACCGATTAAAGCGCGACTTCACCACTTTTCAACATATAATATAATAGGTCCTCACATGATAAAATAAGCAATATTTTTGTACTCCGTGTCTCATAAGGGGGCTGTGGAAAGTTCAGAAACCTGTCTTCCAATGACATCGCTGGGGCCAAGCTAATAGAAACTTCTATTCATGAAAAGTTGCAATGCGAAAACATCATTCTCTCGATAATAAAAATAGAAAATGTTTTTTTCGCAAAAAATACTGTGTTAAAAAAAATCTTTGAGCGATAATGTCATTGGAAGACTGTCCACAGCCCCCCATGAGAGACATACTGGTTTCAGAACTGCCCACATCCTTCCTATGAAACACAGACTGAGTAGAAAAAAGTGGTACTTTATCATGAACATTATTTAGGACCTATTATACACATTGGTGAAGTGATCCTTTAAGATGTTGGACTTTCATGGAGAGAAAGAGATTCAATCCCTGGCATTACATTGGTGACATGGTCTGGATTCGAAACAGGGTTGCTGTGGCTTCTTTCTTTTAATTTACAATTCTGCACTATCTGGTCCGCAACCTATTACATTATGATCTCCGATCAGTAGAGTCTAATACAACTACTGTATATCATGTGTTGTTTTCTGATAGTTTTACATTCTGACCTCTTATCAGTAGAGTGGTGTCCATCTTTGAAGTTAATCAAATCTTCCTTGGAGTCGTCAGTCTTCACAGAGACACAGCTGGGATAAACTCTGAAACATGACAACCATCATAAACATTACATTTATACATCACCATGACAAACATCATACACATTATATTTATACTAGACCTGTCAGTCGATTAAAAATATTTAATCGTAATTAATCTCATGATGGCCCATAGTTAATCTTAGATTAATCGCAAATTAATTCCATATTTTCATCTGTTCTAAATCTGACTTAAACACTCTTGACTTTAACAATCTTATCAAATGTAAGCAGAGACAAATACTTTGCCAGAAATGCTTATTTTATTGTAACAATGACAATTGGGGGGTCAGTGCGTTAATCTCGCGTTAAATTTTTTTACGCCATTAACGCGTGGCTGAGTTAACGCGAGATTAACGCGTTAACGCCGACAGGCTTAATTTATACATCACCATGACAAACACTATAAACATTATATTTATACATCACCATGACAACCCTCACCTGTTGTCACCTCTGATCAGTACTCTAATACAACTACTGTATACCATATGTTGTTTTGTGATAGTTTTACATTCTGACCTCTGATCAGTAGAGTCTAATACAACTATAACATGTGTTGTTTTCTGATAGTTTTACTTTCTGACCTCTGATCAGTAGAGTCTAATACAACTATACCATGTGTTGTTTTGTGATAGTTTTACATTCTGACCTCTGATCAGTAGAGTCTAATACAACTATACCATGTGTTGTTTTCTGATAGTATTACATTCTGACCTCTGATCAGTAGAGTGGTGTCCATCTTTGAAGTTAATAAAATCTTCCTTGGAGTCGTCACTCTTCACAGAGATACAGCTGGGACCAACCCTGAAACATGACAACCATCATAAACATTACATTTATACATCACTATGACAACCATCATAAACATTACATTTATACATCACTATGACAACCATCATAAACATTACATTTATACATCACTATGACAACCATCATAAACATTACATTTATACATCACTATGACAGTATGACACCCATCATAAACATTGCATTTATTTGCATGTGCCTTCCAGGAAATCTACACAGCTTTATTGAATGCTGCTGATTGAATATGTGATGGTTTTAGAGTGAAATGCAAAGACTTCTTTTAACTTCTGCCTGCCAGCATGCAACATGCCTAGCCGGGCCCCGCCCGCCCCAGCTACGCCATCACAACGAATTGTGCTTCCATCTGGGTCTGGTGTCGCACTCGTTAACCCTCATTACAAAGAACTCACTCGCCGAGTTGTTGATTTTCAAAGGTGGAGACCAATCAAATGGCTGTGTTTGAGTAAACCCACCTCACGTCTCCTGATTGGTCCGCGCAGTTATCTGCGTAGAATTTAGGCTGCTACAGCAGCTCAGCTGATCACAACAAAAATGATCACACAAACAAACATTACACATACGATCGGATTTCCCTTCAGAATGTTGCAAAGTAACACCAATTTTAGACTGTCAAATATCTCACTTGGTCGTGAAGCTTCCTAAATTATCTTGGGAGTTTTTTAGCGTGCGTTTTAGCATGCCTGCAGAAATCATTTGCATCTCCCATTGTTAAAGCGAAGTACAATCATGCAGTGGTGGTAGCTGCCGCTATTGATGCACCAAAATGACGTCAGATGTTTTGGTGCGCTGATGGCTAGTGATTGGTTAGAGGAATCTGTCTATCAAACAGACAACCTATGTCACGGCAAAGAGATTCCAATCAGAGAGTCCCAGACTCTCCTTCGTGGAGAGTTTGGTAGGAACCAGGCAACAACGTGCCTGCTGGCAATATACTAAATGCACAGGATTTCTAAAACAATTTTGAACAAGGACCCACTTGTGGATTACATTTTTGCATAGCTCTGGTCAAGCAGGGAGTGGGTGACACGAAGGTAGGGTAACTCTGCACTCCCTCGCTATCTTCCTCTCTATCATAGAGCAGCTATGTGTGTGATGTTTCCCCATTAAAAGTGCAGAAGCAAGAGTGATTATACACTTTCGTAGTACATCTGTGCTGAACCAAAAAACATTAGACATTATGTTTATCCATTCTAATATATCCAGCGTCAGCTTTAATCCAATACATGAGCGCGGAGCTCCTCCAGCTGCGTTCCCATGGTTACCACCAGCCACCACCGCCTGTTCTGCACCGTTTCCCGGATATCGCCTGCCTTCCCCAACGGAGGTACATCCATCGCGGATCCGGTCGAAATGTGCACATCAACGACTCCACTGCGATCAACTCCATCTGGTCTTCCACCCGACGCCACCCTCGGAGAGCGATCCGTAGGACGGTGGATCCTCACTGGCAAGGGACAACTGCTGCAAGACCTCATGCTTGACCACAAGTGTGACTTTCTTTGCCTAACTGAGACGTGGCAACATCCTGACGATTATTCCCAGCTGAACGAATGTGCGCCTCCTGGGTTTGTTTACAACTGTCAACCCCGTCTCACTGGCAGAGGGGGGGGTCTCGCGATATTCCATCGCGAGACTTGGAAGGTGTCATCTGTCACTCTGCCTGTGTCGCGTTCATTTGAATCCGTGGCTATACAACTGAATGGACCTACTCCTACAGTTCTCGTCACCATTTACCGCCCTCCCAAATCTAACAAGGATTTCATTGATGAACTTACTACACTACTCACTCACATCTGCTCTCTCTCACCCAATGTTATTCTGTTAGGTGACGCTAATATCCACTTGGACAGTTTAAATCATGCTCTCACTAAAGACTTCACCTCTTGCCTGAACAGTTTTGGTCTGCAACAGTACATTGATTTTCCCACCCATACAAAAGGTCATATTTTGGACATTGTCTGTTGCTCAGGTGTCAGTCCTCTTGATTGTTCCGCTGTTTGTCTCCCCATCTCTGACCACATGCTTGTTTCATTCACTCTCAATCTCACACTGTCCAAATCCAAACTACCACGCACCATGTCCTTCCGTAACATCAGAAATATCAATTTAACTGACCTCTCTACCGGTATTGACTGTTTTCCCCCCATCACCTCCCTCTCGAACCCGGAACAGCTTGTACTGTCATACAATAATGGTCTCCAATCTCTGTTGAACTCACTCGCCCCCCTCAAAACCCGGACTGTTTCATTTCCCAACTCTGCCCCCTGGTTCACCCCCAGCTACGCCAGTTGAAGGCAAAGAAAACCGGACAACTTGACCCTCTGCCATCCTCCCTGGTTATAACCTCCCTTCCCTCTCTGCTACCCCTGATAACTGCCATTATTCACTCCTCCCTCATCACTGGCTCTGTTCCCTCCCCTCTCAAATCCGCTGCCGTTACTCCACTGCTCAAAAAACCTGGTCTAGATCCCAACAACTTCAATAACCTCCATCCCATCTCCAACCTACCATTCCTCGCTAAAATCCTGGAAAAAGCAGTTGCATCCCAGTTACAGGCCCACCTCTCCAACAATAACCTTTATGAACAATTTCAGTCCGGTTTTCGTCCCCGGCACAGCACAGAAACAGCCCTACTCAAAATCACCAATGACCTCCTGATGGCAGCTGACTCCGGTTTAATATCCATTCTCATTCTCCTCGATCTGAGTGCGGCTTTTGACACCATTTCACACTCCACTCTCCTTGCCCGACTTGCATCCATTGGTATATCTGACACCCCCCTGGACTGGTTTCACTCCTACCTCACCGACCGTACCCAGTTCATACAGTTAAAATCATTCACATCACGACCATCCCCCATCACCTCCGGCGTTCCCCAGGGCTCGGTACTTGGCCCCATCCTCTTCATCATCTACCTCCTACCCCTTGGTCATATCTTCCGAAAATATAACATCCAGTTCCATTGTTACGCGGACGACACCCAGCTCTACATTTCCTCCAAACCGTCTTCCTCCTTCCCACCCGCCTCCCTCTGCTTCTGCTTACAAGAAATAAAATCCTGGTTCACCGCAAACTTTCTCAAACTTAACAGTGATAAAACCGAGGCAGTCCTCATTGGTTCCAAATCTACACTCACCAAGCAGCCCAGTTTTTCTCTCGCCATAGACAACTCCTCGGTTTCCCCCTCCCCCCAGGTTAAGAGTCTGGGTGTCGTCCTCGACAGTACCCTCTCATTCAACACCCACATCAACAACGTCATCCGGTCTGCCCACTTCCACCTCCGTAATATTAACCGCCTACGTCCTTCACTCACTCCTCACAGTGCTGCCATCCTGGTCCATTCCCTCGTCACCTCCCGCTTGGATTACTGCAACTCACTTCTTTTTGGCCTCCCCCACAAACTTCTACATAAGCTCCAACTGGTTCAAAATGCAGCAGCATTGTCACTAGGACCCCCATCTCCAATGACATCACCCCCGTTCTATACCAACTTCACTGGCTCCCCATCAACTTCCGCATAAATTACAAAATCCTCCTCCACACTTACAAGGCCATCCATAACCTCGCCCCCCCATATCTCTGTGACCTGATTCAGGTGAACATCCCCACCCGCTCTCTCAGGTCCGCCTCCTCCATCACCCTCAAAGTCCACCCAACCCGTCTGTCCACCATGGGGTCAAGAGCCTTCAGCCGCTCTGCCCCTCACCTCTGGAACTCCCTCCCCCCCTGATTTAAGAAACCTGGACTCTATCACCACCTTCCAATCCCACCTCAAAACTCACCTGTTCAGGCAGGCCTATGGTTGACCATTTGTCTCTGCTCCTTGCTATTGTTGGTTCTGTTCTACTTTTTTAATTTTTTGCTCGTTATGACTGTTTTTAATATTTTTTGTACGGCGACCTTGAGTGCCTTGAAAGGCGCCTTATAAAATAAATGTATTATTATTATTATTATTATTATTATTATTATTATTATGTAAAAAGCGCAGCTTTTTGGCTTATTTGTATTGGTTTGGAGATTGGCTGACACTTAAAATACCGAACCGAAAACTAAAGATTTATTTTGCTTTGGTTCCATGTTTACGCTTTCAAAGAGTTACATCTGGTTAAAAAAAAGCTGGGGACCACCTGTAATTTTAGCTGGGGACCACTGGAATCCTCTCAGGGACCACTGGTGGTCCCCGGACCACCTGTTGAAAGCCCCTGGCATAAACAGACAAGTGTTCTGCTTGGCAGGGCTGTGGCACGCACTGGGAAACGTTTGCAGCCTATTTTTCAGAGTGCTGCGTTTCATTGGCATTGTTTGTTTGGCTGAACCGTTTTGGTTGTTTGGCTCGGTGCAGCGCTGCCGTTGGAAGCCATAGCGGGCAGTTTAGAGTGCGGTCCGAGGGTGCTTGGTATCAGCAGCGACCAGCTGCCAGCTCAGTCTATGTCAGTCTACAGCAGCAGGAGCTCCACTGCTTCTGAGTCTGTCTTGCATTAGGGGCGGCGGAGCTCTGGACCAGAGCTATACGGACATGGATGGAGGCGGTGGCTGCTCGCTGCCGATGCTGGGTGCGCTTGAGCTGCTATCTGGGCTGCCTGCTGTGGCTTCTCGCGGCGGTGCTGTATCGAGTGAGATGGCCAGGGCAGTTCAGCTAGTCAAATAGTGTTGATGAAACGACGTGGCCTTCTGGGGGGTAGGCTGCGGGTGTTTCCAGGTGCGTGCCACAGTTTTTCATCGTGGAAGAATTGTTTGTTTGTGCAACCAATGTTGCGGTTCTCCTCCATGCAACATGCTGACGATCAACTTAACTTATGGAACGGATGTATGGATGTTCTGTCTTGGATGTTCTGATTGGATGTCTTCCCAGCTAGTCCCAAAAAAAGAGAAGTTCTGATTGGATCTCATTTCCGTTCGTCCCGCCCTAACATTTTCGTCTCGTCTGATTCGTTGACGAACGTGTCCATTACATTACATCTTCAAGTTTGTCGCGATTCTGCCGAAATAATCGCAAATACAGGTACAGTAACGTGTTTTTCGTAACACATTATTGCACAACATTTGTTGTTTTCTGACCTCTGATCAGTAGAGTGGTGTCCATCTTTGAAGTTAATAAAATCTTCCTTGGAGTCGTCACTCTTCACAGAGATACAGCTGGGACCAACCCTGAAACATGACAACCATCATAAACATTACATTTATACATCACTATGACAACCATCATAAACATTACATTTATACATCACTATGACAACCATCATAAACATTACATTTATACATCACTATGACAACCATCATAAACATTACATTTATACATCACTATGACAACCATCATAAACATTACATTTATACTCTGATCAGTAGAGTCTAATACAACTATACCATGTGTTGTTTTCTGATAGTTTTACATTCTGACCTCTGATCAGTAGAGTGGTGTCCATCTTTGAAGTTAATAAAATCTTCCTTGGAGTCGTCACTCTTTACAGAGACACAGCTGGGATCAACCCTGAAACATGACAACCATCATAAACATTACATTTATACATCACTATGACAACCATCATAAACATTACATTTATACATCACTATGACAACCATCATAAACATTACATTTATACATCACTATGACAACCATCATAAACATTACATTTATACATCACTATGACAACCATCATAAACATTACATTTATACATCACCATGACAACCATCATAAACATTACATTTATACATCACTGTGACAGCCATCATAAACATTACATTTATACATCACCATGACAACCATCATAAACATTACATTTATACATCACTATGACAACCATCATAAACATTACATTTATACATCACTATGACAACCATCATAAACATTACATTTATACATCACCATGACAACCATCATAAACACCATCATAAACCATGACAACCATCATAAACATTACATTTATACATCACCATGACAACCATCATAAACATTACATTTATACATCACCATGACAACCATCATAAACACCATCATGAACCATGACAACCATCATAAACATTACATTTATACATCACCATGACAACCATCATAAACATTACATTTATACATCACTATGACAACCATCATAAACAATACATTTATACATCACTATGACAACCATCATAAACATTACATTTATACATCACTATGACAACCATCATAAACATTACATTTATACATCAGCATGACAACCATTATATTATTGAAGATCAGATATTTTCTACGTGCTCTACTAAAAAAAAAATCTGATGAGCAATGATGTCATTGGAAGACGAGTTTCTAAACTGTCCACAGCCCCCCTGTGAGACAGACTGGTTTCTGAACTGTCCATGTCCCTCCTGTGAGACACAGAGTGTCTCATAGAGTACACTGAGTAGGAAACAAATAGTGGTAGGCTACTTTATCATGAAGATCAGTGAGGACCTATATGAAGACACTTTGAAAAGTGGTGAACTGGTCCTTTAAGATGCAGTATCATGGAGAAAAATATCTGCAGATTCAATCCATGGCATCACATTGGTGACATGGCCCAGAGTCGAAACGGGGTTGCTGTGGCTTCTCCTTTCTTTTAATTTACCATTACATTAGGCCTACACTATATTAGGCCTACACTATATCATGTGTTATTTTCTGATAGTTTTACATTCTGACCTCTGATCAGTAGAGTGGTTGGTGTCCATCTTTTAAGTTAATAAAATCATTATAAAACAAACAATCTTATTCTCTATTCATCAAAACACCCTAGGGTGCAAGAAATGCACCCTGTGCACACGTGCAGGGAGAGGAGAGCTCCATTTGGAGGAGAGGGGGGATTCCCCCTCCCTCTCCGCTGAGCAGAAAAAGTTTACAATGAAAGATCTTAGTGTGAGGGTTCATGGATATTGTATACAAGAAGATATCATTACGAGAATCTACAGCCATGACAAATGGGGGGGGGGGGGGGGGGGGGGGTTCCAGAAGGAGAGAGACAGGTAAGCTCTGAGAGTGTACTAACCAAATGATGATCAGTTGCTAAACGAAACAACAGGCTTGCATCTGATTATCAGTTATTTGTTTCCGCTCCCTGACACGCAGCTGCTCATACAACAGTTCATTCTAACCCAACAGTTATGTAATGTAAACCTCTGTCCACTGCTAGCCTGAGGCTCGTCAGCTGCTGTAGCATTATATTCTGTCGTACTGCGGTGCAGTAAACTGTGGTGCAGTAAACATTAAATAGCCTATGTAATGTATCGGAGGTGTACGTAATATATATTTTTTATATCTTTGTAACTTTACATAGAACCTAAACTGAGGGGGTACATCTTGCAACTGTGGGGGCTAATCGCCCTCAGGCCCCCTTGTAACCCCCTTGTACAACTATATCATGTGTTTTTTATGGTAGTTTTAAATTCTGAACTCTGATCTACAGCCTTAGTAGAGCCTAATACAATTATATAAAGTGTTGTTTTCTGGTAGTTTTACTTTCTGACCTCTGATCAGTAGAGTCTAATACAACTATAACATGTGTTGTTTTCTGATAGTTTTACTTTCTGACCTCTGATCAGTAGAGTCTAATACAACTATAACATGTGTTGTTTTCTGATAGTTTTACTTTCTGACCTCTGATCAGTAGAGTCTAATACAACTATAACATGTGTTGTTTTCTGATAGTTTTACCATTCTGACCTCTGATCAGTAGAGTGGTGTCCATCTTTGAAGGTAATCAATCCTTCCTGGTCACTCTTCATGGAGACACAGCTGGGATCAGGAAAGCCTGATCTGTGATGATCAACCCTGAAACCATAACAACCATCATAAACATTACATGTATACATAAACATTATGATGGAACAGCCATACAAACATAGGCTGCATGTCAGGGCTGAGGAGCTGTAAAACTGTTGTTTCTATGGATGTCAATGTCTAACGCCACAAGAGACCAACAGGTGAACAAACGTCGCTTAATGCAACTGGCTATGGGTGACCATATTCCCAATCTTCAAAAAGAGGACACTTCTTTGCGTGCACCTGCACGAAGTGCGCATGCGCACGGAAAAATTGCTTTTTTTTACTTTTAATTATTTTTAATGAACAGATGAGATCAGTCACATACAAATATGCTTGTATGTTCTGCATGAACATTTATAACATTTTAACAACAGAATCACTCTCTTGAGTCTCATGGTAGACCATACTTCAAAATAACTTGTTGTTTGTTTAACTCTTGTATACTGTATATGGAAAAGAAATAATGCCTCAAGATAAATGTTTTGAGGCATTATTATTTTTTTACTATACAGTAGCCTATCCAAGAGAAATTATATTGAACAATGGTCTACCTCACTTTTTGTTAGATACTGTATGAGACTCAAGATTCTATTCTATGTTATATATTTTTTACATTACCCTAACGTAAAAAATGGACCTCTCCCCTCACACAGCATTTTTGTGTTTTGTGACGTCTCAGTGAGCTTGCAGATCGTCGGATCCCTTATTTGCTACGGACACATACGTCCCAGCTTTACAAACAGTACACTCTGCCGTGGATGCATCAGGACCATGACGAAAACAGGGGTACTTCTTCCTCAATTCTGTCGCGCTGCTGCTCTAACAAGTGCAAGCTTATTACTCTTAGAGCGCGACAGAAGTGCGCGATATGTGTGTATTGACGATGCACAGACGGACCAAACCATTATGCGCAAAGGAGGGGAACATACGGACCAAACCGTTATACATGCGCGATGGGTGGAAACATATCAAGAACTACTTAAACTATATAAACCCCGGACATTTGAAGGATTTATCAAAAAAACCCGGATAGGCCGGACGTGGCTCAAAAGGAGGACATGTCCGGGGAAAAGAGGATGTATGGGCACCCTACAACAGGCAGCATGCTGTAGTTTATGTACATTAATAGCTGTAAGAGTCAGCGAAAAAGTTAAAGGTAATATAGGCAACTTTAGGGTGAACAAAATCTGTTTGTAAACAGATTTGAATCTGACTCCACCTCACCTCCACCTGTCATTCTATTGGCTGAGCCCCGTCCCGAGACTATGGGGTTTTTGTTAGTGCTTGGAAGGACACTTTCCGCCTTTATGGCTAAATTATGTGAGATTAAATTAATTAATTTTAGTGGACATGCTTTTATTTTCCTGGTAACTGTAGCATAAGAGCAATGTCACACCAGTCCCTTGGTGGCAAACAAATAATACTCGGAGGGACAAAGTTTTCAATACATTGTTTTCAACAAAGGCAACAAAGCGCAAATAAAAGCTATTCATGTGTGCAACATTGGTTTTAAAGTATTGCACTTTGACAAATAAAGTCTAGTAGGCTGTAGACCTAGTAGTAGTACTACAAAACGGTTACCACCTGAACCCCAGGTTGATTTCAGGTCAAAATGATGGGTTACATGCTAACAGATGCTTAGTTATAATTCTAGAATTTAAAACACCCTAGTCAAAAAATCCTATGGGATTCCAATAGAAAAGTCCTATCAGGTTTTGGAACAAATCCGATTGGATTTTCAATAGGATTCCTATTGAATCCTATAGGATCTTAAAGGAATCCTGTAAGAAAATCCAATAGGATTTTATTGGAAATCCTATTGGATTCCTATTGGAAATCCAATAGGATTTGTTCCAAAATCTGATGAGATCTGAGGAGACTATTCTATAGGACTTTTCTAAAATCCTATAGGATTTTTTGACTAGGGCAGGGTTGAAGTTGTTAAGTTGTTCCTCGTTTTGATGACTTTGCATTTAGATGTAGAGTCTGCTGACAAGAACCACGTGCTCGTTAAAATGTGAGAAATTGAACTGCCTATTTTATGAGTTGTTTAAACAGTCAGTCGTTTTCTCTTTAAGAAGGAAAACTACTTTTTCAGTTTTGTTCTTTCAGATTCCAGTCATGTAGTAGAGTCTCCAGTGAGGTCAGCATTCCTAATACATGTCATATTTCTATGTCTCATGTTATCGTCACACCACATATCCATATCCATATATGCATTCCCTGTTCTGTGTAGAAAACCTATACTTCAGGGTGGTCAACTGTGACCCACACTGTAATCTAGGGGTGGGCAATTATTTTTCCCAAGGGGCCAAATGAGTTACATAGAATATAGTGGAGGGCCAAGACTAAAGGCTGAACTAAAGTCTGCGTAATTTTAGTTTAATTTCAAGATAAAAGTAAGACCAACTATTTTGACACCAGGGCCCTCTATTTATTCAGTATTTGAGCCACGGAGGACCACCATTTGATGACATTTTAGCTCCACAAACTAAAGATTTCTTTTGCTTTTGTCCACAATACCAGGCTGGAGGATTTTACAAACGAAACAGGATAACATAGATCAAAAATTACCTTTCTTTTACATTCTCTGATTATGTAGACTTTAGGCTAATTCAGATGATGAATATTTTAACTCTTGAGAGTGTAAACATGGTGCCCAGGGACCACTGGTCGTCCCTGGGCCGGCGAGAGTCAGCCAAAGGGCCGCATTTGGCCCCCGGGCTGCATAATGCCCAGGTAAGCTGTAATCTTTATTGTTCACAAAGTAAATTTGTGTTGGGCGTTGGGCCCTGTTAGAGCCACACATTAATGAATAACAGACACAACATTACACAATGTACACGTTGTGTTCATTTAAGTTTTCACATTCACTACAGTTCACTGCTTCACCGCCAATGAATGTTATGGAAAAATTGGTGACCTAAATAAAAATATTGGCACTTTGGCTATTGGTGTGTGCGGCCACTTTTCTTGTTTTGCCAAGACGTTTTGTCAACATGGAAAAATTGGTGACCTGCTAAAATATGTGACAATGCTGTAGACAATCACGACCACTCAAGACAATAACAGTTCAATCTAGTGAGGACACATAGGTAGCGCCTAATTAAATACCTCCTTGTGAGTTGAATGAATTCCACAAGATTGTCACATATTTCATCGGGACACCAATTTCACAATAACATGCCATGCTGGAGGGAGCGAGTGGCTGAGATTTTGAGTATTAATATTTGGCTTAAGGAATACTTTAACTAAATGTCACACACCAATGCAGACTCTACATATCACAACAGTTTGCATGTAAATAACACTTAAAGAGCTAGTACTTGGGCAAGGGAGTAAATATCTTTATTGGTAGTAGTGAATGGAGAACATACATACTGTATATTTAAAACAGTAAATAAATATGAATCATTTTATACTGACCCTGTAGTTGTTTTACCAGGATCCATGTTTCTGCTTTGTAACTCACTGTGGACGACAGCATCTGATAAACAACAACACAACAACATGTTAACTCACTGTGGACGACAGCGTCTGATAAACAACAACAACAACATGTTAACTCACTGTGGACAACAGCGTCTGATAAACAACAACAAAAACATTTTAACTCACTGTGGACGACAGCGTCTGATAAACAACAACAAAAACATTTTAACTCACTGTGGACGACAGCGTCTGATAAACAACAACGAAAACATTTTAACTCACTGTGGACGACAGCGTCTGATAAACAACAACAAAACAACATATTAACTCACTGTGGATGACAGCGTCTGATAAACAACAACAAAACAACATATTAACTCACTGTGGACGACAGCGTCTGATAAACAACAACAACAACATTTTAACTCACTGCGGACGACAGCGTCTGATAAACAACAACAACATATTAACTCACTGCGGACGACAGCGTCTGATAAACAACAACAACATATTAACTCACTGTGGACGACAGCGTTTGATAAACAACAAAACAACATGTTAACTCACTGTGGACGACAGCGTCTGATAAACAACAACAAAAACATTTTAACTCACTGTGGACAACGTCTGATAAACAACAACAAAAACATTTTAACTCACTGTGGACGACAGCGTCTAATAAACAACAACAAAAACATTTTAACTCACTCTGGACGACAGGCACATACAGTAGAGCTGCTTCCCATATTCCATCCATATGTAGTCAAGTGTTAAATGTTTCTAATGTAACAGTGAAATATTGTTCCTTTGGTCCATATTGATAACATAATGCAATGTGTTTTATGAATTCATAAAACTTTACCGATATATCACACACATTTCTACACAAATACCTTTTCCAGAATATTTAACCCTATGATTTCTAGACTGATTTAACAGTCATTCAGCTCAGCAATGAGTCTCTTACTCCTATTATGAGACAGACGGTAAAGCATATAATATACAGTGATAGAATTATATTACTAACACACGGTGCAGCAACAATAACAGATAGCTGTAGGAAATGGGATGGGGGGAGATCGGGGGAGACAATACACACACACACACACACACACACAGTAACGTGTGTATCGGCATGCCGTCAGGCTGGCTCAGCAGCCTATAGTGATCAGACGTCTGAGATAACTAGAATTAAATTAGAATTTAAGGGCAGTGATGTTGATAGACTGCATCCTGCATCCAAAAATGCGATTTATATGTTTTGGATGCATTGACCAGTACAGCACTGCATCCTGTGGGCTCATTACTGTACTGTGCATTATTTACAGTATAAAATAATCCACCAAAGTTTTACTGGGACTCATTAGATTGAAAACACATTTACAAAAGCTTACCAGAATCGAGGTCTAAAATCAGACGCAGGCATGTGCAAGTATAACGAGCAGGCACACAACAAACAACACTGGACACCGTGCGATAATACCACATAACGTGACACGCTTACTTTATCGAGTGGTGTTTTCTCAAAACGTCCTGTTCCTGTTGAAAAGGAACTAGAGGAGCACTTTATCACGCCCTGTGTGAAAAGACCTAAAGGAGTGGTTTTCAACCAGTGGTCCGGGGACAACCAGTAGTCCTTCAGAGAGCTCCAGGTGGTCCCCAGCTGGTGTAATGTAACTCTTTGAGAGTGTAAAAATTAAACCAAATGGATCCTTGCGGGTCCATTTGGTTTCATTTTATACTCCCAAGAGTTAAAATATGCATCGTGTGAATATAGCAACAATAATGGGTTAAACACAGACAGAGAGACAGACAGAGCTGTGATGCACACAGCTAAAGGAATTGAACCTGTGGCACACGGTCAGCCTGGCTCAGCAGCTTGTAGTGACCAGACGGATGAGACTGTCTGGGCTGTTTTTTTGTTTATTCATTATTTGAAAGATTATTATTGACTGATTATTGATTATTATTGAAGTGATTGACTGTTGAAATGAAATGTGAAACACAGTGATGAATGTTCATCATTCACCCTCAGCACATTAATGCACACATTTAATAATTCGAATTTATCTAATTGTAATCAAATAATTTCACTCTGAAATCTGATAATTGCTCTGATTATAATGTAATGTAGAAATAGTTAGCCATGCATTATTATTGGCTACTGATTTTGTTGTTGTTGTTTCCAAAACATGCCTAACATTATACTACAAATGTTTTGCTGAATATTATTGAATTCATAAACGTAAACGACCGTTTAGTATTGGAAAAATAGTTTGCTATGGATTCTTTTTTTTTTCTCCTAATTTAGTGAATAAAACCTTTCCCTTTTCCCTTTAAGTATTGCTACACCACGTATCTGTCCTAGATCATAGGATAGACAGGTCTACCTATCCTAGATCATAGGATAGAGGTGGTATTTGCATTTGGGTTGAAATATATTTCCATTTCGTGAGGATGAATCATATTTAATCAACAATAATTTCATTTCACAGTCTTTAGACATAATGCTGATAAAAATACCAATAATAGTAATTAATCAATCAAATAAAAAAAAAAGTTTGAAACAGGCTATATTAATGACCAATAACTGGGCCAGACAGTTATCTATCTAACTATTCAATCTATTGTTGCATGGAAATATTAATAAAATGCTATTTCAGTACCTGTTCATGTTGTCAATGCCGACAGTTTGATTCCCTGACAGCCCACTGTACTGATGATGTTAAGAATGATGATATGACCTGAGAGAGAGAGAGAGAGAGAGAGAGAGAGAGAGAGAGAGAGAGAGAGAGAGAGAGAGAGAGAGAGAGAGAGAGAGAGAGAGAGAGGCACAACTTCACACTTTATGATGCTGATAACTCATTGACTATGAGTATGTGATACACCTCACTCTGTACAAGATAGAATAGTCCCTTTGTGGACTGAGTTGGGATTGAAATGGACTGGAAATATACAAACTGTGAATAAATACTACAATCAATCAATCAATCAATGGTGGTCCCTGGGCCGGCGAGAGTCAGCCAAAGGGCCACATTTGGCCCCCAGGCCGCATAATGCCCAGGTATGCTGTAATCTTTATTGTTCACAAAGTAAATTTGTGTTGGGCGTTGGGCCCTGTTAGAGCCACACATTAATGAATAACAGACACAACATTACACAATGTACACATTGTGTTCATTTAAGTTTTCACATTCACTACAGTTCACTGCTTCACCTACCAATGAATGAATGAATGGACCATTGTAAAGTGCTTTCAGTAAGCACATATGTAGTGCATAGAAAGGCTATAAAAATGCAATCCATTGCAGTTTCAGAGCCTTGGACTAAAAAGTATTAGAGAATTTTAAACACCATGTGGAACAGAGTCTCAATTTGTGGGATTCTTGAAACATTTTAGAAATGAGGTACTGTCCCACACAAAGAGGGACCTCTGGTCATCCTAACTGACAGGCTGCTGTACAAGTCTGGTGTAATAAATGAAGCATTGTGGAGGTCTAAAAGGGCACAGGGCTGAGGCCCCTGTGATGTCTATGTGTGAACAGTCGTGGAAAGTGTTTCTTAAAATATGAGTTACTGTTTAATCATGTTCAGTATAAAAGTCTAACATCAGTTTTTTTTTTCTCCCAGGCCAATACAATATTATAACAGAATGTGCCTTAAAGTTATGGACTATATAATTCTAGAAATAAAAGGTTGTAGTTAAAGTGGTCCGTGTTTTTCTGACTTAGATGTCAGATAAGAAACAGGTTCTTGTTAAAATGATAGTAAAACTTCACGATTCTATGAGTTGTTTAAACATATTGGTCAGAATCTCAAAGTAAATCAACTTGATTTCAGATCAAGGCAACAAAAAAACCCTTAATGGGCTTACAGGCGGCCAGTAACAAATTGCGCTATTTAATAGGACAAAGTGCCATAAAGAGAGTGTGTGACACCGGGCGTTATTGTGCGGCATCCAGTGTTGTATATGGCACGCGTGCTTGTTTTGGGCACACGTGCTCGATGTTTTTCAAAGCTTGATCCAGTGAGCTTTTTTTCTCACTGCGCAAACAGGGTTGAATAGTTAAAAGTGTTCCGTTTCGTTTTGCTGACTTAGATGTCAGCTGATAAGAACCAGGTACTCGTTAAAATGTGAGTAAAACTTCATGATTATATGAGTTGCTTAAAAGTGTCACTCAGCATCTCACAGAGCTTGTTTTCAGGTCAATGCAACATAAATTGTGATAAAGGTGCTTTACAGTTACAGTATATTCTGTTATAAAACAGCGTTGAGGTAGTTAAAGTGTTCTCATTCTACTGACTTCAACGTCAGATGTCTGGCAGGTGTCAGGAGTCAGCTGGTTAACATGTGAGTAATTAAAACTTCATGATTATATGAGCTGTTAACTTTAAACATGTTGCTCAGCATCTCCAAAACACCATCAGAATGACAGCAGAACAACACAGTCAACTACACAACAAAAGACAAAATCTAATGCACAAGGTCTTTTTTTTAGAGAGAACTGTGGAGCAAAACCCTCGCCAGTTTTAAAATAACGAGTGTGCAGGAACACTCATTGACTGGCAAAAATATTCCTTGTAGAAGTCAAAAACAAGAATACAAAGTCCAAGGCAAACCAAGACCAGGCAGGGAGCTTCACGCAGGTGCAGAGTGAATGTACTGGCAGTGAGTGTGTGGAAAGAGTCTGGTTATATAGGGAGGAGGAGTTGATTACATAAGTGGCTGCAGGTTTGTTGTAGCCTTGTAGGGCATGGCACTGATGAGGGGGTGGAGACTGGTTGAGTGGCTTGGACTGGTGGAAAGACAGGAGTGACGGAAGCAGTGACACGGTCTGGATTGGCAGACCGTGACACCAACACTTTCTATCTACAAGAAAAAAAAAAAAAAAAAAAAACATTATGAGCTACTTTATGTCAATAAATGTCCTGAATTTGATTAAAGTGTCAGAGTTTGGAAGCGCTTGGTATCAGTACCACTACCTCCTGCTGCCTCCTGCATTATTGGCACATTCTAAACGGGTGGTACGTCTGGGCTCTTGAGTGATAAACAAGTGCTTCCAAACTCCAACAGTCCAGCAAAACCATAACAGGGAAGTGGGAGTTTTATTAAACCAACATTTTGCAGATAGTGTGACAGTGTGACTTTTCAGTGCGGATGAATGTACTGTTAAACCAGATCTACTGTCAAAGACATTTACATTCAGTGGCGTGCAATGTTTTATGAATTCATATATTACCGATATATTACCGATATATCACACACATTTCTACACAAATACCATTTCCAGAATATTTAACCCTATGATTTCTAGACTGATTTAACAATCATTCAGCTCAGCAATGAGTCTCTTACTCCTATTATGAGACAGACTGTAAAGCATATAATATACAGACAGTCTGTATATTATCTGCACCTGGTGCTTTATGCCTCATGTCGCACAAGACTAATTTCCCCTGGGAGCCATGAAAGTGTATTTTTTTTACCCAAATTAACTTTTTAACATATTGATACAGTTCAAACTTTGATCTTACTATTCATCCGAACAGTTAAATGATTTGGAGAAGTTAAATGTGTTTATTTATACGCTAAAGTGTCGAGTAATTTCGCTATGTTTACCTCGCGATTGGGGGTGGAGAAGTACTTGACTTAGCGATTTGCATACACGATTGGTCATGGATTTCATTGTCTTCAGGTTTCACACTTTGAGTACCACCCATAAGTACCATGTGCTTCTGTGTGTAAACATTCAGTCTCTCTGTCACTCGAGAATGGATACTACAGCTACACGTTTGCTCCAGGGGTTGAACGGCGGGGCAGGGGATTCAATTCTTGAAGGATTCATTTTGGATTTTATACATGGTGATTCCGATACGAGTGTCTGTCTGAGTCAGACGAATCCGATGATGACGGCGATGACACCGACGACATGGTTTTTGATCAAATCACACACACTACAGTAGTGTGTGTCTGGACAACGACGAAGATGATGAAGATGAGTCTGGTGGAAACGCGGCTCCCGGCGGAGTGCATGTGGGAATAGACTCACTATTAAAGTTACCAGAAGTTACCCATGTTGCAGTGGAAAGCGACAGACTAGCAGAAATGGAGAAGGTACGAAACTTTGATTGCAAATGCCAAGAAAGACGTAAAGAGAATTCTGATCGCCAGCCTGTGTCTTGCAGTCAACAATTGGACCCAGAAATGGTCTGTGATACATGGATGGAAATGGCAGCATTGTCGAGGGATCAGAAAGACATGATTCTCCTGGGAATTATAAAGACATGTACAAACGACTCGGAGCTCACACAGCGCTCAAAAAAAATAAACGGAAAACGAAAGCACCATCGCTCTACCTACATGATCAACACGATTGTCGTCTGCCGTGCAACATTTCTCTTTGTCTATGGGTGAGTTACAGTCTAATCCAGGGGTCGGCAACCCAAGATGTTGAAAGAGCCATTTTCGACCCAAAATTAAATTTAAAATCTGTCTGGAGCCGCATTTTATTTTTTTCCTGAGAGTGTGCAAATGTGAACCAAATGGACCCTGGCGGGTCCATTTGGTTCCATTTGCACACTCTCAGAAAAAAATGTCCTCAAAGAAAAATCATTAACATGGTGAAACACAACCTTTCTTCAGAAATGGAGTTTCTAAAAAAATAAATAAAGGAGTTCTACAGAACTCCATTTCTAGTCCACACAACATCTCTAAGGTATATTAATGACATAGTAAACTGAGTAAACCTTTGAAAATGGGTGGTTCAGATTGAAAGCTCCACCTCTGATAACTGCTGGGCTTTTTTTGACATGGCCAAGTGCTACTTTAACTGGCAACTGTCAGACAGCGCAAGGCGTTTTGGGTGACTGAAATGTTATTTTGGTGCGGATCACCCCAGTGTGTGTATGTAATAATGCTACAGCCACTGAGCCACTAGGGCTGTGTTCTAGAGCCGCAGGTTGCTGACCCCTGGTCTAATCTATCATTCGACTAACGTATTGCTATTGTATGCTTAAACATTAGCCTTCCTCTGTTAAAAGAGGAGCAACAACATCAGCCTTCCTCTGTTAAAAGAGGAGCGACAACTTCAGCCTCTGTACCCAAAATGAGCGCATCATGGGCGCAACTGCGCTACAGCGCCCCCCCGGCCGCTATGTAGCGGCCGGGAGGTGAACTGCACTTTGAATAAATAATAATGTTAATAATACATTAAATATTTTTCCAGTTGTTTTCATGCAAATGACTGGGAAATAATCACTCCTTTGTTTGCGCAGTGCATTTTGAGAAGACAGAGACCGAAATGGGAGAGGAGTGAGCAAAAAAAGAGTGAAACATAAAACCAGATCAAAAGTTTCAAAGAATTATTGTTAAACCTTGCTATAGATTTTAATGTTTTATACATTTTGGTTAGGTGAAAAGACAAACTCCAGTGTCTACAAGGTAAAACAAACCCACAAGGCTTTCTTTCCTAGAGTTTGTTTATATTTATATATATTAGGCTGTTGAAAATAGTTAATTAATGGGATTAAATTAATTTTGTTGATTAATCTGATTAAAAATTTTAACGCAATTAACTCATGTGCACACTGACTCAACCCACTGAGCATTTTCTCATTGAAAACTATGGGTAAAGCACGGCTTTACGGAGACGTATAGCTGTGTGTCTCCCTGTAACCAGAGCCATAGAGTATAGCTGGAGGATCTACAAGCATTGAGGGCTTGTAGATCACCTATTTTGATCAATATTTTAAAGTTAAATGGTTATTTTTGTCACAGATTCTGTTTCTTTTTTAAATGTTGAAATCCTGTACAGGAAAACATGGCATATTTTGGACATAGTTCGAGTGGTGATTAATCATCTGACATACCAACTCAGTGGCCTTGTGGTTAGAGTGTCCGCCCTGAGACTGGGAGGCCGGGGTTCGATTCCCGGTCGGGTCATACCAAAGACTGTAAAAATGGGACCCAATGCCTCCCTGCTTGGCACTCAGCATCAAAGGGATGGATTGGGGGTCAAATCAACTTAATGATTCCCGAGCGCGGCGCACGCTGCAGCTCACCGCTCCAAGAGATGGGTCAAAAGCGGAGAACTAATTTCACTGCGGTAACGTGAGTGACTAATCTGAGGACTTTGAATCATGATTAAATTAATTTTGAAGCTGTGATTAATTTGATTAAAATTTTTAATCATTCAACAGCCCTAATTATAATTCCTTATTCTCCCTGATTCTTGCACTTTTCTTTAATTCTGTCTGAATTATTATTTGTATATGATTGTCTGCATTATTGAAATTTATCCAAATTTATATCTTTTTTTATCAGTTTAACTTGAGACATGTCAGTTTGTTTTCAGTTCACATTGTGTCTATGTGCTGTAAAAAATAGATTTTTTTTGAACAGCCCAATGTTCACTTCTCTTCATTTTCTGTAAAGTAATTAAATAATTATATTTTAAATAAAAACATGAAGAAAAAAGCAGTAATGTGCAGTGTTCCCAATGCATGGAAATAAAAACCACTATAAGGATTTTGGGCTTTATTCAGTTTTTTAAACAGACTGCTATTATTTTGAACTGTATAGGAACGGGGGTACGCTAATATGAACATCAGATATCTAAATACTGAATGGAGTAAGTAGACCATAAAATGACCAAAAGTTTTTCCTTTTTTTTTTTTTTTTGAAAATGGAATACCCCTTTAATGGGTGAGCACGGTATGGTTGCTGGGTGTCAAATAGTATTTCATGAACTGCTCCATTTATCTAGTTCAGTGTTTTACAGATAATGGTTGGAAAAGGGAACAAAAATGGGCAAAAGATGGAGTATTGATGCCAGAGGTCAAAGGAGAATTCAAGAGTAACTGAAGGCAGTGTTTACAGATCATCTCTGAATGCAGCACCATGTGCCAATGCTGTCAGCAAAGAACAAGAGACGGCTATGTCTTACACCTTATCACACCACCCCTTAATCCTAAACTTAATTGCCATTTTTACCATTTACCTTCCACAGTTGATAATTCATACATATAGACAAATGTGCAATATCACTTGCGAGAGCGGAGCAGGTACAAGTTAAGCGATCAGTACTTCGAAGTACTCCGATTGGCTGATTAGGTCGACGTAATGGCGACGTAAATAGGAGATCTTTATTGTATTGTTGGGAGTATTGTCTCCTGGAGTTGATACTTGCTCTCTTACTCGTCGCTCCGCTCACACACACACAAGTACTTCTGCCATGGCCTACTTGTGCGCAACGCACAAGTTTGCCCTTGAGTGCTGATCTAGTTTCCATATCCATTCTAGTTTCTGACACTAGGGGCGCGATTTTCGCTCCCGGCCTTATCCCTAACGTTACCCGATCCCCGCAGCGAATTCCCTTATTGCTATTTTGGTCACCTTTTCTCTTCCCTTAGCCACTAATCTTTATGCCGACACCGTTATTTGTGGCTGGAGGTGTGGTCATGGGCGTGTTTGTTGCGCAGTCCCTTAAATTGCTAATTTCGTCAAATAGATTAGGGAACTAGATAAGGCCAGCTCAGACCACCCCTTAACCGATCCGCAAAGGCAGAGCCACGTGTGCGCGTCTGTGCGCCTTGGAGTTGTCCACGACTCCACGTGGAAAGGCGCCAGTTCAATTCATCTCCTTATTTATGGATTGTCCTATAAACAGCTGTAGATTGCCTGCTGTCGGTCACTTCCTTGTGTTTAGGTAATGTACAGTATATAATATAATTAAATACATTCATTAACTTGTGACGCAATGCTGTAAATTGCAAAAAAGTCAGCAATTTCGCGGCTAAAAAGACGTTTTTTTGATCATTCATTTCTCGGTCAATTCTGGACCATTTTTTACATTTCAAAGTGCAGCGTGACGGGAAAGACCTTCTCTCTCAGATGCTGTATAGAATATGTGGGTAGGTCTTCTCTACGATGCGGGACCGAGCAAACTGCAACTGTCGGGGATTAGGCGGAAACGGTCCGCCTAATCCCCGACAGTTATAGTTTGCCCGATCCCGCATCGTAGAGAAGACCTACCCACATATTCTATACAGCATCTGAAAGAGGAGCTTTTTCCCATCATGCTGCATTTTGAAATGTAAAAAATGGTCCAGAATTGACCGAGAAATGTATGATCAAAAAAACGTCTTTTTAGCCGCGAAATTGCCGACTTTTTTTGAAATTTACTTTATAACATTTCGCAGACTTGGGATAAATGCACGCCACATACAGCAAAAACATGGAACATGTTTTTTCAACATAACATGTTGAATGGTAAGAAATGATTGAGAATTGACCGCTATAATTGTTTGAAAATCAGAGCTATGATCTTTGAGAATAGGCTACTCATGCACGTGTCTGTCCTAAACCCTGCAGCCAGGCTGCGGGCTTAGGAGGGCCAGGCTTAGCAGTAGGGATAAGGGAACTAGATAAGGGATGAATTAAAGGGAATGGCAAGACCAACACGGATTGGATGAAAGCTAAAAACGCCCAAACCACACCTATGCATAATTTAACGGGTATAGGAGGTATTTAAGGGAGATCGGAGGTAACGAAATTAGCGACTTTAGTGGGGGAACGCCTCTTCCCCAATGCTATGTGCGTTAATTGAGCATAAGGGCTAATGTAACCAGAATCGGGCCCTAGATCTTAACCAGATCAGAAGCCTGTAAACAAACTCAATACCACCCCAGCCCGTTAAAGGGGAACTCCACCCATTTTCAACATTTTAATCATTAATATACCTTAAAGATGTTGTGTGGACATGATAAAGTTCCCCCAATTCTGTATTTCTTAAAAATGGAGGCCTGAAAAAAATCATTAACATGGTGAAATACATCTGATGACATCATCAAGATGTATTTCACCATGTTGATTTTTCTTTCAGACCCCTTTTTCCTGAGTGGGTACAAATGGAACCAAATGGACCCGCTAGGTTCACATTTGTATTCTCTCAGGAAAAAAAATGAAAATGGGTGGAATTCCCCTTTAAACACTCATTATACACATGGTATCCTCAAGACCTGTGAAAATAGTAATATATTAGCTATATTAGCATCAAATTGTGTAGTAATCAGTTATTACTTTACCATTACTATAATATAACTAATATTTTAATATCTTTAATTTTAAAGTCTGTTAGTCTGTCTATTACATAACATAATTCACTGTTAAATTACAACGTATAAGTTTCTTGCAAGAGGGAAAGGACACCAACCCATTGTTCATCATGTCTTTTATTCACATGGATAACCAATCAAGCAGAGGAGACATTTAACGACGGCATGAATGGATGGATGTAGTTTGTGCTACAGCTTTTTGGTTTAGGAAACAAAAGCAGAAAAGATATTCATCTGCGGACTGAACATGATCACAATACCAAAAAATGAGAATATTTACTAGGTTCTAGAAGGAAAAGGAACAATATTTGAACGGTGCATTCTTAGGTTTCCATTTTTTTTTCTTTTTTCTTTCTTGGAAAAACTTCTGTACTTCCAGGATTCTTAAACTTTTTTCTTTTCTTTTCACCTTAAGCATGGAGCAAGTATGTATTTGATTAGGATATTAGTGGTTTAATTAGATGGGCAATGCTCAACATGCTTTTAAAATGTCTTTCATGTGGACTCAATGGAAACCACTTATGTTTGAATCCATTATTCGAAAGCCAGAACAACCAGGTACACTCTTACAACAACGGATGCTGTAACTTTCAGAAGGAAAAAAAAAATGAAATAAAAATATTTACAGGTCAAGCAGTGTCTCTACAAAGCGTTTGTGGTACTGTGGTCAAACATATGCCTGTGGTGTTAGTAAGTCATTTAATGCCATAACCAACCGTCCGGCCCTTCATTATACATTCACATCATTTCTTAACAGGCCATCCAGCCTCTAGTTAGAATTAGGAAACTTACTGGGAATAAAACCAAAATAGAAAAGCAGGCAATAACGGTTTGAGGAGATGACATTTCTTAGACTGGCCAAAAAAAAAACTGTGAACCCTGTGAGTCCCTCATTGCAAAAAAGACAAACAAAAACAAAACAAAATCGACTTTAATATCTGCGGCGCTTGTTGTTGGGGCCGTCAAAGCCTCCCCCGACAGGGCTCCCCCTGCCAAATCCTCCTGGGGTCCCTCCGGCGCCTTGAGCGGCCCCGGGCTGCTGCGCCTGGGCCTGCTGCTGGGGGGACTCCACCCCTGGACGGGCCCCCATGAGGCCAGCTTGTGGGAACCGATCGTTACGCTGAGGCAATGTCGTATGTGTGGCACAAAAAACAATAAGAGAGATAGAAGTAGAGATGGATACATAGAGGGAGCGATTGAGAGAGTTAGAGGTGTGTAGTGGAGAGAGAGAGAGAGAGTGTGTGTGTGTGTGTGTGTGTATATAAACAATTTTTTTTTGTTTTCAAAGTTCATCAGCCGAGGGTTTAATTTCGATCCAAAGTGTGATGCGAAGAAGAGATGTGTGGCCAAACAGACAGAGAGAGACAGATAGAAACAGAGAGAAATGAACCAATTAGTTATTCTTTTAATGTTTCAGAACATCACTGACTTTTCATGCTTTAGTGATTTATCGGAGAGCTCTGGGGTATGAAGGAGCGCTTGTTTTATCTGCCGGCTACTACTAGTAGGGCGGGGCGAAGCATAGTTTTACTGAGGTTATGTTTAGGGTTAGTTACCGCATAAAGCATCGTCTAACTCTAACCCTAACCTAACTCTAACCCTAAACACAACCCCAATAAAACTAGGCTATGCCTAAACCTAATCCTAACCCTAAACTTAACCTCAGTAAACCTATGCCTAAACCTAACCTAACCCTAACCATAACCTCAGTAAAACTTCCTTCGCCCCGCCCTACTAGTAGTAGCCGGCAGATAAAACAAGCGCTCCTTCATACCCCAGAGCTCTCCGATAAATCACTGACTTTTCATGCTCCTCCAAATCAATAAAAAGGGGTGACTATGACATGAAATCTCCCTAGTCTTTGGTCTTATGGGAGGACAGCATTTCCTTGGGGAAAAACTAGATGAAATCTACTAGTCCTTTGCAGTGGATCAAATTTCAAAAGCATACTCAAAACCCACCATTTCATATATAAATCCCCCCCCCCCCACACACACACACACACACACAAACCTTTTTGACTATTTGAATAGTTAATTCTTCTAATATCTGTTTCGTAATGTGACTAAGCATCTTGGAAAGCGCCATATATCCAAAATTTAGATCAGGTTACTGATCTACACGGCCATCCAAATCCAGCCTGAACCAGATCTGGGACACATTAAGCCTGGAATCTGATTCCTTTAAAGATGGAATGCCATGATTTTTTTCTACCCTAAAACATGATCATCAGGTATTAATGTTATATGAAAAGTAAGATTTTTTTCCCAAAAAGTGTACAGTGTTTGTTAAACTGTCATTTTTATGATTCCACCCAGCCAGTTCATTAAGTATGCCTGGTTTGCCTGGTGGGTGGTGATGGGTGGAGATCCACCTGAACTGAAGCCACGCCCACAGCTTTAGTTGTATGATAAAGAGGGAGGAGTTAGGGGAGGGGCTGATCACATGAGGGCTGATTACAGTTTTTTTCATTGGTACGTTTGACTGGAAAGGTTCAGCCCCCAGGAAGAAACCCTAAATACAAAGGGAAGACATCATTGCACATAGAAAACACACCATGGGGTCTATTTACATACTGTCACCTCTTAAACATGTACAAAATTGGAAAAAAAATACAAAAATCACGGCACCCCCTCTTTAAATGAGTCATGTGACCTGTTAGACCAATCAGACTTCTATCATGAAGTGACGCAGATCTCATCCAGGCTAGATTTGGCTGCCAGTGTAAAACTGGCCTAAGATAGTTCGTCTAAGATGGATCTCCTGAAATCAGATTTGAATCAAATTTGAATGTGGCTCAAGTCACATTTGTAAAAAATAAAAAATAAAATAAAATAAAATAAATACTTCCTGTGACTTGCGTTTGGAATTATTTAAACAAATCAAATTCCAATCTCAATGTGGCAAAGATCTGAATCGGGGCTGAAATTAAGCTCTAGACCAGATCTGAAACAGTGAATAGAAACAAGACTTTTCTCAGTTAATCTTAAAAGTGCCTCAACAGCAACCCTGCAACCAGAAATGTTACTTATCATGATTGCACCATGTCATAAGACTATTCAAAAAAAAAAAAAAAAGTGATTATTTAGTGCTAGAATTATAGGTTTTAAAACCTCATTGGAGTCGTTATGCTAAAATCGCGAGGGCGAGCACCGATAATACATTACCATGGCTCCGTTCTCTGACATCGTGCCCATATTTGGAGTTCCCTCTTGGCCAATGGCTCCGCCCCTTCCACTCATTCCCATGCCCATCATCTGAGGGTTTCCTTGGTTAGCGCCGCCGCCGGCCCCAGCGGAGGCAGCGTTATAGCCATCTATAACAAACAAAGCGTCGTTCAGTGACTCTGGAAGGATAAAGCCAAGCGCACACAGCCACACTCCAGAGGAACTTGTTCAGAACGGTGGACTAAAAACAAAAACAAAAGCTAGCTAACGTTGGCTTTTGGTCACACGGGTTTAAGCATGCCTGCCAGACATCTATCGGACCAGTTACACGCCGGGAATATATGAATAAAACAAGCAATGGTGTATGTTTTAAAATGTCCGCTTAGACATGAGATGGTCAATAAATAAAAGGAGTAGTCAATAAGTAGTCAATAAATGAGTAGTATAAACTATAAATACAGCGTGAACTATATGACATAATTCAGAGAACATCTATGTGTATGCAGACCTGACTGTGTGTTAACCAAAAACCAACATTAGTCTCTAAATAGTAACCGTTTTACGTTACGGAAAATATATATTTTTGGTACTAAATACGTACTGTGGAGCCAGCTGTTGGAGGTTCTCTGCTAAGACAACTAAGACTTTAGGCAAAAGCAAAGCATCAATTTTTGTTTTATTATATTAGACACACCCAGAACTGCACACCATCTTTAGTCAGAGAGCAAGAGAGTAGTTGTTGGAAACTTGACCAGAACCTACAATAGACAAGACATGTCATATTTATTTCTGTACCACAACCAGACAAAATGCCAGCCAGTAACAGTAACAATGATAAGACTACTGTACACATGTTTGGTTATTCAGAGTACATCTTGCATTCATCCCCTCAATAATATGTGGAATATTAGTGGAAGTACATACAGGTGTCAATCCAGTGAAGGAAAAAAAAATGCTATTAATATCTTCATTAAGATTGCCTGCGTGTGTGCTACCTTGAGCTTTGCCTGCAAGATGCAAAGTTAAGACATTCTAACCACCACATTGTTACAAGTCTCTACGAATCACTCTCCGACACAGAACAAACTCTCATCACACACAGTGTTGCCAACTGTGTGTGATGGCGGATTTGTTGCTATTTTTTTAGCTCTTTTCCAGACCCCACTAGCGCCAAAATTAGTGAAGAACTCCTGGCGGAAAATCTAGTGCTTTTTGAGCGAAATTGATTGACAGGCGCCAGAGATAAACCCCTCATTTTTCCTCCTATGACAGTGGTTTTCAAATTTCAAACAGTGGTCCCCAGGCTAAATGATGGAAAGTTGGTTAACCAGATGTAACTCTTTGAGAGCGTAAAAATGAAACCAAATGGACCCTTGCGGGTCCATTTGGTTTCATTTTTACACTCTCAAGAGTTAAAATATTCATCATGTGAATTAGCCCAAGTCTACACAGCTAGAGATTGTAGAAGATTAATGGTCATATACCCTTCCAGGCGAGCATCTAGCGCATTCTAGTGCATTTTGTAAGAGCCACTAGTGCATTTTGGATTTTGGCAGTTGGCAACACTGATCACACATTGGGAAACATACACTATACTAAGATCCAAAATGCACTAGAATGTGCTAGATGCTCGCCTGGAACATACAGATCAAAATGACCATTAATCTTCTACATTCTCTAGTTGTGAAGACTAAGTTGGGCTAATTCACATGATGAATATTTTAACTCTTGAGGGTGTAAAAATGAAACCAAATGGACCCGCAAGGGTCCATTTGGTTTCATTTTTACGCTCTCAGAGAGTTAAAATACATCTGGTTAACCAGCTCCCCCCTCCAGGGTGGCCTGGCAAAGGCAAAATTGTCCCGGTGGGAAAATATGTGCCAATCCGCCCCTGTAATAGTCTGACATAATGGGACCAAATGCCTTAATCTAAACCAGGGGTTACGACCGTGGTAAGTTAAGGAAACGTCCTTCACCCGCAAGCATATGGATGTTAAGCTCAGTAGTCACATTTTGCCTGATGAAGACCTAGTGGATTATTAATAAAGCGCTAGCAACTGTTGTGCTGACGTTAAACGACAGGTTTCCCATCAGTTTTCATAACAACAAAACTCCATTTTGCAGAGACAATGCAATGTCTCCACAAAATGACTTTTCAGAGATATTGCATGTATCGTGACAGTGTATGCATACTACGATGTGCCTTTACCTTATAATTTATACATTGAGGAAGACTGATTTCTTTCACTAAGAATTAAAGTGCATTTTGGTATGAACAGTATTTTAATCCTTTTTTTTTCTTTTACCGTATTTTCCGCACTATAAGGCGCACCGGATTATAAGGCGCACCTTTTAAAACTGATTTCATATATAAGGCGCAGTGATTAGAAGCTACTACAGTTAACATGGAATAGAAGCTACTGCAATCAACCAATCCATAAGGCGCACTGGATTATAAGGCTCACTGTGGATTTTTGAGAAAATTAAAGGCTTTTAAGTGCGCCTTATAGTCCGGAAAATACGGTAGTTTATGTTACGTGTTGCATTGGTGGTTGTATTGTTAAGAAACTTGCCGAATGGGGGGGGGGGAATATATATATATATATATATATATATATACACAACACACATACCGTATTTTCCGGACTATAAGGCGCACCTAAAAGCCTTTAATTTTTTTCAAAAATCCACACTGCGCCTTATAATCCAGTGTGCCTTATATATGGATCATTCAACTGCAGTAGCTTCTATTCTATGTTAACTGTAGTAGCTTCTATTTGCTGCGCCTTATAATCCAGTGCGCCTTATATATGAAAACAGTTCTAAAAGGTGCGCCTTATAATCCGGTGCGCCTTATAGTGCGGAAAATACGGTATATACACACACACACACACACACATATATATATATATATATATATACATATATATATATATATATATATATATATATTTATATATATATATATATATATATATATTTTTTTTTTTTTTTTTTTTTTTTTTTTTTTTTTTTTTTTTTCAATGTGCTGACCTCATCACATTTTCCATGATTTCTATGGCTGATTTTAACCCAAGGAATGTTTTTTGGGAAAAACTAATGCTTGGGATGGATTCAGAAGCATGAAAAACCCCTAGTTTGACATGTCACATGTGCTTCTTAAAGTATGATTATATTTTTAATTATTACATTGTAGGTCTGCTATTTTTGAAAAATCATGAAAAATGTGGCAGAAATCTTTCAGAATCAAACATTTTAGCTCAAATCTTTGCTTCTGGGGTGATCCCTAAAAGTTTTTTTTTTCTTTTCTTTTTTTTAGATGGGGGTCCGCAGCCAAATATAGATAATTCTGGTGGTCCTATGAATTATGTTGAGCATCACTGACACAGCAGCATGGCTTTTTCAGGAAAAAACAAGAATCTAGCATCAGAAACCAGAATTCAGCATCAGAAACAAGTGCCACAAACTAGAATCTGGCGCCATCTAGTGTCTAGAATCTAGAATCTAGTCAGGTCAAACAGAATCAATGTCAGGTGAATCACAAGCACGAGCACATAGCCGCGCAACCATTATTGTGTTTTGTAACAAACCATATAATTATTCTCTTGCCTTCAACATGAATATATAATGATATATTCATATTGACGGCAAGAGAAAAAGACAGTGAGCCATTGTGAAAACATAATAGATGCTAAAAACTTTTCATTTCACAGCACACAATACAGCCTGTCGCACACTCTTTCTCGCACGCGCGCACACACACACACAATCAAGAGGTTAGAATGTTCATTGGCAGTTCGTGATCATATTGCGAGATATATATATAAAAAAAAAAAACAATTACAACCGACTTCAACCGACCCACAGCAGCTTTGTTGATGGTGATGATGGTGTGCAGTACTGGATTATATATGATACGGTGAAAAGTCACCATGAACCTCCATGACAGTCGACTCCAGCTCTGATATGACAGTAACAGACTATGGCCCTGCCTAGCTCTGGTCCCAAGGCTCTCACCCTGCAGGCAGAAAATCTTTAACACGTTTGTACGCTAGAATATTTGATTTAGTAGTAGTAGTAGTATTGTGTGTGTGTGTGTGTGTGTGTGTGTGTGCGTGCGCCTTATATGGAATCCAGCTACCCGGACAGTATATTTTGCTTACATTACAAACACGCAAACAGGGCTTGACACTAACACTTGCCTGCTTGGTGCAAGCGGGCAAGTAAAAAAAAATGGTGGGGCATTTTTTTTATATATTTTTTTATCCCACGATTTTGTAACCCATTTTTTTCACCCAGTGCCAATTCTTAATGTGATCCTGGGCTCTACACATCCTCCGCCAACCTGGGGAGGCAGCGGACTGGCCTCATGCTTCCTTCAATGCATGAGGAGTCCAAGCTGCCTTCTTTTCACCTGACAGGGAGGAGTTTCCCTGGTTGGACGTAGCGCGTGGAAGGAACATGTTATTCCAACCAGTTCCTGTCCCCTCCATCAGGCGCCCCGGCTGGCCAGGGGGAGGCAGTTTAGAGTCCAGGATTACAGCATGTTTTTGTGAGGGTATCTACCCTAGGGGACACGGGGAGAACATGCACACTCCACACAGAAAGGCCCTTTCGTCAACCCCGCCTCGGGTATGGGCACTGATGACGCGGAGGAGCAGACACGCCGCCAGCACCCACAGCAGCGCCCCTAGCGGGAATCGAACCCAGGACCTTCTAGCTGTGAGGCGACAGCACTAACCACTGTGCCACCGTACCCCCCAAGTGAAGACTTCTACCTGGTTGCCCGATCGTGTTGTGCACTATAACACAACACAAGATAAATTTGTCTTGAAGGCAGTCATTGCACTCTGCCTCTGCGTCTTTCCCTGCTTTCTAGCTGTCCACAATTCCAGGCTGGATTTGGGGAAACAAAACAGGCAAATTAACATACACATCAAAATGACCTAATCTTCTACTCTAGTTGTGTAGACCTGGGCTAATTAAGATGAATTTAAACTCTTGAGAGCGTAAAAATGAAACCAAATGGACCCGCAAGGGTCCATTTGGTTTCATTTTTACGTCCTCAAGAGTTACCATCTGCAAAATTTACAATATATTTTTGGGGGGCAAGTGACCATGAGCTGAGGGCAAGTAGAACCTGACCATCGGGCAAGTGCCTCCGAGACCTTAGTGTCAACCCCTGTGTGTGTGTGTGCGTAAGTGTGTGTGTGCGCGTGCGTGCGCGCCTTATATGGAATCCAACTACCCGGACAGTATATTTCGCTGACATTACAAACACGCAAATAAGCGAACTTGCTACTTGATGACAAGAGGACCAGAGCTTAGGGACCAGACAAAGGTTTTAACTATGAATCCCGCCCCCGTACCCCCACAATACAGACCCAGCAGAGTTACATAATACCTTCATATTGTACTGTAGGTACTAGACTAGATGTTTTTTTACACCCCGATTGGCTCCAGATCCGTTTTTTTCTGAACATGAAAATGCAACCACTAGGGGTGTAAAAAAAAAAAAAAAAAAAAGTGGCATTTCGAGCGCTCTTCGTTCAACATGTGATATTTTCAGTAGCGACCGGTCCTTATGTGGGGCCCCTACCTCCCATATTAATGGCTCCACGAGGGCCCAGCTCACCCATTCTCATTTCCTGGAAGAAGTGAAGAAGAACCTTGAAAAACAAAAGCCTCCCAAGCAGCGATCGATAACGGACCGCACCACATTCACACACTATAGGAAAAAACACACACAGTACTGTCTTACTGAGGATAATGGGCGACCGCCTGTGTTAAAGGAGGATTCCACCACTTTATTTGCAGTTGATTTATTTCCAAAAAAAAAAAAAAAAGTGGTCCAGTTTTTAATTTGTGGAGAAAAAAATCTTTATGGCCGTCTCTCCACCATTTCAGTAATGTGCTAACATTCACACTTTCACTTTTGATTAAAGCCGTGGTTCAGCTGTCTCAAAGGGTGGGGGGCGTGGCAGGAACACAGTTTATGGCTGAACAAAAAGTGAAAGTGAGTGTCACACACTACCGACATAGTGGAGAGAGACTATATAGTCCAAAAAATGCATTTTAGAGTGTTGGAAATAGGTGAATTTGAACAACATCCATATAGTCCAGGCAAAATAGATTTTCAAGTGGAATAAATTGTAACATGGGATTTTTCTTCACAGATCATTTCTTTGAGGTCTCCAGAACAACATATTAAAAGTCCGAAAAATCCAGTTGCGCAAATATGTTTAATTTCATAAAGTAATAGAATACATAGGCTCCAATGGAGTGATAGCCCCGCCCCCTCCTATACAAACCCATTATAACTTAAAACTCCATTTTAACCATGATGGATTATTCAAAAACAACCCATCTTTTTTTCTGGTGACTGATATTGTCCTCCTAATACGTGAGAGGACCGTGGAATTTCATTCACAAGTTTCAGTTATTTTTAAAATATTGTTTTGGAAAATGTAGCTGCCTCCATATCTGGCTATGCCCATCCAAATGAATATTAAAAAAATAATAAATGAAACCTGTAAATGAAATTCCACTGCCCTCAAATCTTAAAACTAATTTTAAACATGATCATAGATTAATCACAAACACCCAATATTTTTCTGGTGACTGATATTGTCAGGGGTGCATGGAATTTCTTTTACTTCTAATAATAATATACTGTATAATATATATATATATATATATATATATATATATATTAATATATATATATATATATTTATATATATATATAATTATATATATATATATATATATATATATATTATATATATATATGGCAGTGGAATTTCATTTACAGGTTTCATTTATTTATTTTTTAATATTCATTTGGATGGGCATAGCCAGATATGGAGGCAGCTACATTTTCCAAAACAATATTTTAAAAATAACTGAAACTTGTGAATGAAATTCCACGGTCCTCTCACGTATTAGGAGGACAATATCAGTCACCAGAAAAAAAGATGGTTTGTTTTTGAATAATCCATCATGGTTAAAATGGAGTTTTAAGTTATAATGGGTTTGTATAGGAGGGGGCGGGGCTATCACTCCATTGGAGCCTATGTATTCTATTACTTTATGAAATTAAACATATTTGCGCAACTGGGATTTTTCGGGACTTTTAATATGTTGTTCTGGAGACCTCAAAGAAATGATCTGTGAAGAAAAATCCCATGTTACAATTTATTCCAATTTTAGGTAAAACATGAGCTAAAATTACTGGCCTAATAGCCCCATTCTAAGCTTACGCTGGGGTAGGGGAAACAGACAATAAGAAGTTATTTGTTCACACAAAATAACAACTGCATCACTTTTTGTTAATAAGTCAATGCAATGCAAATAAAAGTATGAAAGCCTCGGGGGTGGAATTCTCCTTTAACCGATATGGCAAATATGTTGGGGCAATAGAGGCTACAAAATGAGTGTCAACTTATACAAGACCAACTGGTCTATACTACTAACCACATAAAAGCTAGCTGGTATAGTGTTTCCTTGAAGTTGAATAAAAATGAATAATTGTTCAGATGCAATTATACCATAACAATCACTTACAAAAGGGGAACTAATCCTAGTTCAAATAGGTTTTGTTATGGCCTGAGGATTTTTAGAATCACTGCTGGAACCGAAGGTACAGTGCAAGCAGTACACTGCAAATTCTTTTAGTTGCTTCAATAAGTTATTAATGCCTTTGAAAGCTCACAAAATGTCTAGGATTTAGTTCCCCCTCAAAAGACAACTTTTTTTTTTTCAATCAAAGTTTATGTTTTAGGTTACTAGAGAAATTAAAAGATGGGTGCTTTCTTTAGTTTTGTGGATTTTAGCTGTTTTTGACAGTGGGTGGGGACATTCAAGCACAAGGCTAAAATGCATTTTTATATATAACAGTGACATTTTTTTTTAACACACACAATAGTCCTAATAAACCCCACATAATGATATTTGGCCACAAACGTTAAAGGTAGGGGAAGTGATTTGAAATTCATGGTGTAGTACCAGCCTGGTGCACTAGGGGCCCCCAAAAGTAGCTACACTATGTGAACCTGCTGCTCTCTCCTGATTGGAGGAGAATTGTGGTGACCTGGGGAACTTTTATTAGCTCCTCTGCTAACGTGGGGAAGGGGGAAACTCCATATGTGGTTTCCACACCTTATAATAGAGCATTTTAACAGAAAAAAATTTTTTGGGTGATATCTGACAAAAGTGAAATCACTTCCCCTACCTTTAAGTGCATCCACTAAATATGAAGCTAGAGGTAAATGTATAATAGCTAAAATCGCTAAAACTAAAGAAAGCAGCAAATGTAAAACAATTACCAGCCATCTGTTAATTGTTTATAGCAACCTAAAGCATGACCCTTGATGATAGAAGTGAAAAAGGTTGCCCTTTAATTTCTTTCTCATGGTTTAGTTGCTAAACCCTTACCCCATGACGACATATACTGTACATACATTAGACAAAAAATATATACTATTATGCATTCATTCTTCCAATCACACAATAACAATGTAAGTAAAGCAAAGTATACAAACTATTCCTACATAACAAATATTACTCCCTTCTTTCTGTCCTCTACACACATGGATTCTCTCTCACACACATACACTCCCGCTTTCACACACATGCGCAATTTTGCACACAAACATGCGTGCTCACCCTCTCACACACAAAAAACGCACTGTCTCACACTCACACACACTCCGCTCTGTCTCTCTCTCACACACACACACACACACTCCGCTCTGTCCCACACACACACACACACCCCGCTTGTCACACACACACACACCCCGCTCTGTCACACACACACACACCCCGCTCTGTCACACACACACTCCGCTCTGTCTCACACACACACACTCCGCTCTGTCTCACACACACACACTCCGCTCTGTCTCACACACACACACTCCGCTCTGTCTCACACACACACACTCCGCTCTGTCTCACACACACACACTCCGCTCTGTCACACACACACAACACACACACACACACTCCGCTCTGTCACACACACACACACACACACACACACACACACACACACACACACACACACACACACACACACACACACACACACACACACACACACACACAGCTCTGTCTCACACACACACACACACACACACACACCACACACACACACACACACACACACACACGTAAGTGCCTTGTGTTAATGCTCGTTTCAGTAATAAGACATTAATATCCCAAATGTAGGAAAACTGTGAACAGCATTTGTTAATAATCCAACACACAAATCAAGTCAGACAAACCAGCCCAACATTGTCCAGAAGGAAAAAATGTCATTACATGGCACATAATTCACAAGTATCAAGATGAGCCTTGGGAGGTGCGTTCTCCGCGGACACACAGTAGAAAGAACATGATAAAACATGCACCCACTACATATTTGAAAGTAAAGCAAAGTATACAAACTATTCCTACATAACAAATATTACTCCCTTCTTTCTTTCCTGTACACACATGGATTCTCTCTCACACACATACACCCCCGCTTTCACACACATGCACAATTTTGCACACACTCAGACATGCGTGCACACACACACACACACACACACACACACACACACACACACACACACACACACACACACACACACACACACACAACACACCACACACACACACACACACACACACACACACACACACACACACACAGCATGTAAAAGATTCTACTCCCATATAAGAAAAGGCATGCATTATTTTAACAGGAATACATTTAGCAATGTAATTAAAATATTGATCTAAAGGGGGGCAAAGATCCAAACACTTTTAATATGAATCCAAATCTTTCAAAAAGCTGAATTCAGATGGTTTAATCGCTAAAACTGCAATGGCAAGCTGCACTATTCATCATCTTTGTTCAATAAGAACCACCCTATTCTCTGTTGGAGGGAGAAAAAAAAAACATTTAAAATAAATAATAAATAACTGTATTTTTGTAGCTCATGTCGCGCCACCGAGTGGCGCGACATGAGCTTGTTGTTCTGCTATTTTTGAAAAATTGTGCTGCAAATCTCTGAATACAGTACATTATTTTGGAGGCAAACATTTTTAACTCAAATTTTTGCTTCTGGGGGATCCCTAGAACAACATGTTTTCAGATGGGGGTCTGCAGCCAAATATGGATAATTCTGGTGGTCCTTGGCTTGAAATATGTTAGCATCACTCACACAGGAACACAGAACACAAAAACTCGATTCTAGCGTCAGAAACTAAATTCTAGTGTCAAAAAGTAGATCCTAGCATCAGAAACTATACTTTAGTGTCAATAACTAGAATCTAGTGTTGTAAACAACTGTAGAATCTAGCGTCAAATGCTAGAATGTTGCTGCAGCTATAATCTGGTATCAGGAACTACTGTATAATCTGGTGTCAGAAAGTCGAATCGAGGGTCAGGACACAATGGGTTAAACACCCGTTGCAGCCTGTGTGTTGGAATATTTAAGAAATATAAGACATGTGAAACTTGTAAATTTTCCAATAGAAATTGAATCTGATGAAAAATCCCAAACGTCTGTTGAAAATCCCAAACGTGTAATGATATTTAGTCCAAAAGTCAGTCATAGTGACTGACTGAGCAGTTCTAGAGGTCAAAGGGCCTTAGGTCAATCTTTCTACTTTCTAATATACCATGGTAAAATGTGTGACTTTACTGGCTTGCAGACCAACATTGTGGAATTAGTGTTATGCACTGTTTGCAATTGTAAAAGATAAAGTCTGATTTCAATAAGAGCACACTGTAGACCATATAGATAAATAAATATATTTTTTTACATCAAAAAATTGGAAAAAGGCGGAAAAAAAGAAAAAGGGAAGGAAGGGGGAATGGTTGTTTTTACCGGTACTTTACCTCCCCCCCCCCATTTCGGAAGTGTTGTGTTTCTATGTGTCTGCAATTCTGTCAATTATAATCTGAAGTTCTGTTGAAAATACAAAAAAATTAACGAAAAAAAAAGTGATAAACGCTTTCCATATTTGCATATACTATTCGGTGCGAGTCTGATTGGTGACCCACTATTTTGGAAAAAAGGCAGACAGGTTGTTAATGTCCGAGACTTCTGGGAATACAATGAGGTAGAGGTATAACAAAACAGTGGCCAGTATGTTAATTATTGTGCGTGCGCATGTGTGTGTGGATGTGTGTGTGCGTGCGTGTGCGTGCGTGCGTGTGCATGCATGTGCGTGTGTATTTGTGCACACTCCGGGGAACACCTCGACACGGCAAAGGACTGGAGGAGAAAAGTTATTACAGATTAAAACAAACTTCAAGTCACACAACATCCTCTACTACAGCACATGCACACTGTCTGAACATTAAGGACTTTGCCTTTGACTGAGAATCCATTCATACAAAATAGCCATCTTATTTATGATGAGAGACAACAAATCACTTGCTATGAGCTATAATGGCTTGTGCACTGTTAAAAAAAACGGAAATGAGAACTATGAGAAGTATTAAATATGTTCTCTCCATTTACCTCAATACATAATTTATAATTTACTTGACTCGGGCCAACCACACCAATGATTTGCCAAACAACTCCATGCAGACAAACGGTTGTAAGTAGATACCAGGGCTCGGACTTTAACTGATTAATTGAGATTAATTAATCACAGAAACAATAACGCGATTAACAAAATTAACTCATTTTAATCGCCACACAGACCCCAAAACTAAAGATTTCTTTGGCTTTTGTTCACAAGTCCAGGCTGGATTTCAGAAACCAAACACTGATCGAAATGACATTCTCTAGTTGTCTAGAATTGGACTAATTCAGATAGTGAATATTTTAACTCTTGAGAGTGTAAACATGAAACCAAATGGACCCGCAAGGGTCCATTTGGTTTCATGTTTACGCTCTCAAAGAGTTACATCTGGTTAACCAACTTTTGATCTAGTAAACCAATTTTTGATCTGGTTAACCAACTTTTGATCTGTTAACCAACTTGCAGTGTCGATAGTTTTGATTTAGAAAAACTCACACGCTATACCAGCCTGTTTTAATTGACACAAAAATGCTTCTTGGGTCAAATATTGGTATGCGATTAATTGAGATTAATTAATTACAAGGCTTAAAATTAATTAGATCAAAAAAAATAATAATAATCAAGTCCCACCCCTAGTAGATACATGAAACCATTATCCACAATAGAAACTGCAAGGAGTTGTATTGATGCGACATGTCCTTAAAATGGTTTTGCTGCGACAAATGCAATGGTGTGGTCTGGGCCAAAGCACAAGCTCAACGTATTCTATAGTAGAAATCATGAGCTCAGAAGAAAAAACAAAAACATATATAGTAAGTAATGCATGCATTACTTACACTAGCTTAGTGGCATCATTTTATTAACGTAACAATAACGTGACACTTCTAGGGTTGCACAGGGTCTGGACTCTTAGAAATCTGTGGGGAATTTTCTGTTGGCCAATTTCAAAAAATAAAAACATATGCAATATAATTATGAATTTATTGGGTGGGGGGCATATGCACGTATGGCAAATAATAAGTGGCACGGTTTGGTTAGAACATCCTTATTTAATGGATATTCGAGTTGAATTGCAACCATGCACTGAGCATTCAATGTGTGCCGTGTATTCCTTTTTTTGCATGTACGTATATAGCCCATTAGCAGCGCAACACAGCTTCTGCCCCAGTCGGTGTCTATTAAGGCTGCAACAATTAATCGATTAATCATATTCAAATTGATAGTTAAATTAGTTTTCAACTAATTTAGCAATAGATTAAATCAGACAAGGAACTAATCACTGGAGTTATTTTTACCACAGTGTTATGCAGTGATGGGCAGTAGCTTGTTACAAGTAGCTAGGCTACATAGCTTAACTACATTTTCCAGTAACTTGTAGTGAAGCTACACTACTTGTTTCAAGTAACAAGGATTGTAGCTTACTACATTTTCCCCACACACATTTTCAAAATTCGCCCATTTTAATGAGTAGAAAACCTCTAATATACATCCTAAAACTTAGACATGCCACCATCCTAGGTTTAAATCCACCCCTAGATTATTATTATTCGGATTTTTATTTATATTATTTTTTTATTATGATATTTAGAAAGTTGTACATTAAGTTGAGATATATATTTATATATATGTAGTGCTGAGGTAGCAAGCTACATCAAGCTGCTTTTGTCGTGTAGCTCGCTACAATTTGCTGGGGATAGCTTGTAGTGTAGCTCAGCTACATTTTTTTTTTATAGAGTAACAAGTAGTGTAGCTTACTACATTTCCCCAGTAACTTGCCCATCGCTGGTGTTATGTGTCAAAAGTCAGTCAGAATTAAGCCTAAAGACACCAGGAGTTACTTTAATCATTTTAAAAATGTGTTTGTTTGAATAGCAGCCTAATCAGCAGCGGCTAATAAAATGTACTTTTTTGTTAGTTAGAACATGTCTAAAATATATATTTTAAGGTCACAGTTACCTGCTTACAACACATCACAAAGTGATGTAAAATATATTGTGTCAGTGATTTATTTGCATACAGTATGCAAATGCACGCAGAAATACAAATGGTTAACATTCCATTGTTCCATGCAACACAATTAAATTGTCCAGTCACAGTTCAATGTCAGCTTCAATTTGCAATGGCGTCACTAATTAGAATTGTATGGACTGCAATGGCGAGCGCGCACTCACGCTACAGAGTCGTTGTCTCTGGAAGTGGAGGGAGGACAGATAAAAACACGCGTTTTGGTGTTTTATCTGTTGAAAAATAGCAGATCAACAAGCTCATGTCGCGCCACCGAGTGGCGCGACATGAGCTTGTTGTTCTGCTATTTTTGAAAAATTGTGAAAATGTGCTGCAAATCTCTGAATATGTTATTTTGGAAGCAAACATTTTTAACTTAAATTTTTGCTTCTGGGGGATCCCTAGAACAACATGTTTCCAGATGGGGGTCTGCAGCCAAATATGGATAATTCTGGTGGTTCCTTGGCTTGGCCTTGGACACAGGAACACAGATTTTTCAGAAAAACTAGAATCTAATGTCAGAGACTATAGAATCTAGTGTCAAAAACTCGATTCTAGCGTCAGAAACTAAATTCTAGTGTCAAAAGTAGATCCTATCATCAGAAACTATAATTTAGTGTCAATAACTAGAATCTAGTGTCGGAAACTACTGTAGAATCTAGAGTCAAAAGCTAGAATGTTGCTGCAGCTATAATCTGGTGTCAGGAACTACTGTATAATCTGGTGTCAGAAAGTCCAATCAAGACACAATGGGTTAAACCTGACACACACCTTTATTGTTTTAGACCCAGGTTTTGGTTGTTATGCTTAGAATACACCTTTTAGACCCAGGTTTTGGTTGTTATGCTTAGAATACACCTTTTAGACCCAGGTTTTGGTTGTTATGCTTAGAATACACCTTTTAGACCCAGGTTTTGGTTATGCTTAAAATAGACCTTTAGGTAAGCCCCGCCCCTCTTGTCCACCCTAGGACACTTTCCAGCCCAGGCTCATTCATTTCAATGTAAATATCGTGGACTTTGCACAATAAATAGTGATTCATTTTTGGAACCAGACCTTCAAAATCTCTTCAAAATCCATCAACAAGGCATGCCCTGTGCAGTGGAAAAATGGTTGTGTGTGACATTTACTTTTTTAAAACAATGTTTGATCATATAGGATAGCTATTGGTGGAGATATTTGTCGATCATATGTTATGTTTAGATGTGATTGGACCATAGCAGTTTGGGGAGGTGCTTACTTAAAGGTCTATTGCAGAATCCGTGTGCGGACAAGCAATTTCACAAGGAGGGACACAGCTCAGTTAAAAGGGATCGAACAGACTGTGGAAATCACTTCTTAATAAATGTAAAAGACGGGCCGTGTTTTGAGATTTAAATCAAACGATTCCTTCGAATCACAACTGTCTCATTATTCTATATTTTTTATAGCCAACATGATAAAAATCAAATCAAAAGAAGGGGATTAAAAGAAACCTGATGAATTAGTATATCTATATTTGCAAATAAATTATACGCAGCTGGTGCACCTACATGAAAATGTTAAGTGCACCAGTGCAACAAACTAAAAAAAAAGTTAGTCTGGAGCATTACTAATCAATAAAAACATGCATATTTTAACTAAAACACAGAGAAGAGAAGAGAAGAGAAGAGAAGAGAAGAGAAGAGAAGAGAAGAGAAGAGAAGAGAAGAGAAGAGAAGAGAAGAGAAGAGAAGTGGAAACTTAAAAAAAAAAAAAAAAAACACTTGTCTCTTATACGCACAGCTCTATGGCACAATAACAAAAGACACCAACAAATGCCATACTTTTTTTAAATTGTAAAAAGTAAAACATGGCTGTTTTACTGCATGACTATAATATGACTATAATAATCAATGTCCCTAACCAATTGTCGCCTCTACAAGGAAAGCACATTAAGTCCAGTGACCGAGTGAGGTCTCCGGAAATTAAACGCTGCAAAACATCTGCAAAGAATAAACCCACGATCAAACCCATCCCAGTTCAAAGAGGATATCCACTGTGGTCAACGCCAACGGAACCAGAGGCAGTCTTCAATAACGTTAAGAGATCGTTTACGCTAAAGGCAAATTTGAGTCTGTGAAAAGGTGTCCTATGGTCCTATGGCATAGATACACAGGGGTCACTGGTGTTGTGCGAAGGTATGTGGAACATCAGTGTGGCCAGTATAGCTAGTGGATTGGAAACATTTTGCATTGTATGTTATATTAATTGAATTATTTGATTGCCCCCCTTTACAACAAGGTATGGCTTGTATATATATATCGGACATTCCTGGAATGAATACCAATGCTAAATGTGTGGGTTGCACCCCCAAAAGGTTTGCCAAAACGTAAAATTCAACCTTCATTTGGAGCCGATTCTGAAGATGTGGGGTCATGAACAAAGTCAAGAAAGTGACAGGACCCATGCTTATGCAGGGCTTGACACTAACACTTGCCCGCTTGCCCGGGGCAAGTAAAAAAATGGTGGGGCAAGTGAAGACTGCTACCTGGTTGCCCGATCGGGCAAGTGTGCAACTTAGTGCACTATAACACAACACAAGATAAATTTGTCTTGAAGGCAGTCATTGCACTCTGCCTCTGTGTCTTTCCCTGCTTTCTAGCTATCTCTACCTATCTCTCTCCCAGGTTCATTTGGTTCCAAACTATCATTTTGCTGGGGTCAGGGACCACTGGGTCTGTGACCACTATGGGCTAATTAAGATGATGAATTTTAACTCTTGAGAGTGTAAAAATGAAACCAAATGGACCCGCAAGGGTCCATTTGGTTTCATTTTTACGTTCTCAAGAGTTACATCTGGTTAACCAACTTAGCTGGGGACCACCTGGAACCCTCTCAGGGACCACTGGTGGTCCCCGGACCGCCTGTTGAAAACCCCCTGGTTTAAAGCACCCAAGTAGGAAGTAAACTTAAATGCAAAATTTGCAATATATTTTTGGGGGGGCAAGTGACCATGACCTGAGGGCAAGTAGAACCTGACTTGCACTCGGGCAAGTGCCTCGGAGACCTTAGTGTCAACCCCTGCTTATGTATGTGCCTGGCGCACGCACCTGTGGCTGTCACACACCTTCAAAACAGTGGATGTCAACATTTCATTTTGCCTCATTTTTGGGTGCCAGCCACACGTTTAGCAGTGTTACTCATTCTAGGAATGTCCGAACTCTACCGGCCTTACCTTGCTGTAATTCAGTGATTAAAACAATACAAACAATTGGAAAAAGATGTAGTACATTACAATACAAATTGGAAATATTAAAAGGTAGAGAAAATAATTCCCAAAGTTGGATTTCAGGGTTTCCCATAGTGTGGTTTGTAGCTATTAGGGCCTTCCCTGACTAAGGATTTTTTTTATAGTCGACTATCACCGCCCAATGGTTATCTAAAGTCAACTAATGTGGAACTACAAAAAAATAACATAAAAACAACTCTAGTGTGATTTCACTGAGAGACTGGCAGTGAGTCAGAGATTTCATAACATAAAAATGCAATAGAGAATCATTTGGGCTGGGGGATGCTTAATGATTTAACATACCTCCCTATAAATAAAGATATACCTGTATATCTTTTTTTCACCCCAAACTATTCGTTAAACTATTCATGAGACCAATCTCTTAGTCAATCATGCAGAGAACACTGACGTCACCAAATGTGTAGTGACCTCTGTACCGTCATTGGCTAGAAAAATACAGGGAAGTGGACTTTCTGTGCCACATTTTACAAAGGATTTCCTCACTTTTAAACCAAAGGCCGAATGATAATAAAACTGAAACAAAAGAAAAGTATGCACATCTCTAGAACTAAAGAAAATGTACGAAAATAAGAGCCTGCATAACAGAGGCTAATATCAGGATAACACAAGAAGGTTATGAATGTAAGCCTTTCCCTGTGTCCAAACCATTTTAATCTTACTTGTTTTGTGTGCAACACATCGTTATCGTCAAAAGCAGGGGGACGAAGTGCTGGCAGTGTTACGGAATAAGTGTGTGAGAGATATAGCCATGGATTATAGCAAAATAAAATTATCCCGAGAAAAAACGCTGCTAGACCAAGTGTTTGTGAAAGAAGCACCTACACACTAATGCGGGTACCATAATCAGTGTATTGGTAGCCATACAGCCAACCAGTTGTAGACAATGAAGATTTTTTTTTTTTTTTTTGTAAGTGAAAAGATCAATGGGATTTTCTGGAAGATTTAACATTCTATTTGCTAGTTTGACTATGTCAAATACCCTTTATTCTTAATCCCATGTGTACCTGTGTACCTGACAATATAGATTCTACCCTGAAAGAACCTAATATTATAATATATATAATACGCGCTGCATTTTCACGTTTTCCTCTAAAACAGCAGGTGTGCACGCCTCAAAATTAACACACCAAAAGGCGTTCCAGTACAGAATCAATTAGGATAACCAATAGGAATATGAAAATAGGCTATCTACAAGCAAGCACTTTGAGGGCTTGTTGATACGTCTACTTTCAACGGCGACTTCTACGGAACCCAAATATTCTGGTCCTAGTTTCGTGTGCGCAGCATGCTTCCACGAAGACACGCCGGCTTCTATGGAAGCCAAGATGACCGGAATCAGTCGTGGTGACCGAAAAAATAAAATAAAAAATAAAATAGCATTGTACTCACGTTGTCCATGTAGTTGGACTTGAAGCCTTCGGGCTGTCGTCGGAGGTCCTCCTGCTCGCGGTGTCTCATCATCTCCTCTTCTCTGCGTCTCCGCTCCTCTTCGTGCCTGGGCGGGAGAGACATGTGACTGATCAGTCAAAAAAAAAGGAGAGAAAATTAGTAGGGGTGGGACTCGATTAAAAATTTTGATCTAATTAATTTGAAGCTGTGTAAATAATTCATCTCAATTAATCACATACCAATATTTGACCCAAGAAGCATTTTTTTTTTCAATTAAAACAGGCTCGTGTAGCATGTGAGAGTTTTTCTAAATCAAAACTGGGTCGACACAAGTTGGTTAACCAGATCAAAATTTGGTTAACCAGATGTAACTCTTTGAGAGCGTAAACATGAAACCAAATGGACCCTTGCGGGTCCATTTGGTTTCATGTTTACGCTCTCAAGAGTTAAAATATTCACCATCTGAATTAGTCCAATTCTATGCAACTAGAGAATGTAGAAGATGAATGGTCATTTTGATTTGTATGTTTAACTGTGACATTATTTCTGAAATTGTGGACAAAAGCAAAAGAAAACTTTAGTTTTGGGGTCTGTGTGGCGATTAAAATGAGTTAATTTTGTTAATCGTGTTATTGTTTCTGTGATTAATTAATCTCAATTAATCAGTTAAAGTCCCAGCCCTAAAAATTAGTCATCAAAACGTTTGCTCGTTTTATACCAGCGTGGGTCATAAGCAGGGTCCTCGAGGGGTTCCAGGGGGTCCCAAAATGCGACCCTTATGGGCCTGTAAATCCGGGTGTACAAAATGGAACCAAACGGACCTGAACGGGTCCATCTGGTTCAATTTGTACACAAAAAGTATTATTTTACAACATACCATAGGGTAGAAATCTCATTAGGCCATTTCCTGCACTAAAAATGAAACTGCGAGTTGATCAGTCAGATTTTTTTCAATCGTCAATAAAAAATAATTGGCAACCGCCCAGTAACATTTCAGCTAATCGGCAATACTTATTCTGTGCATTTCTGAATAGTTTCCATGTTCGTAGAAGTGTAACATTTCAGCATTTCAGCTAATCAGCTGTACTTATTTTGTGCACTTCTGAATAGTTTCCATGTTCGTAGAAGTGTGTCAATTTTTCCCCGTCTCGCCTCGAGCAGGAACTGGTTTAGCTGAAATTTCTAGCAGGGAATGACATTTTGAGGCCTCAATAGCAGGGAAGGACGTTTTGAGGTCTTTGAGGTTTCATGTTCACGTTATCAATCATGTAGATTTGAAAGGATACAACATGCGCTCAGATTCCTGGCAGGATATTTCCCTTCTTAGTGCTCATTGCAAACACTTCTTAGCTTGGATGACGCCTATGCCATCCATTTTAAAATATGCCATTTGTTTTACTATCGTTACATTACACCCCTATATTTACTATAGGACTTACTTGTGCATGCAAAGTGTCATAGCTCTGTTAATTGTGCCAAGAGGTTATTGTAGACCTTGTCCATGTGTGAATTTTATAGTGAATTTTAGTGTAGACTAAGTGGTTCAGTAATTGCTTTCTCTCTCCAACAACCTTAAGACATCCAAAAAGGTCACATGAGACATCAACATGGCAGGGGTTTTCAACAGATGGTCCGGGGACCGCCAGCGGTCCTTGAGAGGGTTCCAGGTGGTCCCCAGGCTAAATGATGGAAAGTTTGTTAACCAGATGTAACTCTTGAGATTGTGAAAATGAAACCAAATGGACCCTTGCGGGTCCATTTGGTTTCATTTTCACACTCTCAAGAGTTAAAATATTCATCATCTGAATTAGCACTATTTAATTGAGAAGTCTACACTGTTTTGTTTGCAAAATCCAGCCTGGAATTGTCAACAAAACCAAAAGAATTCTTTAGTTTTAGGTCTTTGGGGCTAAAATGTCGTCAAATGGTGGTCCGCGGCTCAAATGCTGAATAAATGGTGGTCCCTGGTGTCAAAAAGGTTGAAAACCCCTGCAATATGGAGTTCAATTTCAATGTAGCCAAACGGCAGGAATGAGAGTGAAACCTGCCTCCGTAAACAGAAACATCCCAGAACTCGTGAAGCTCTGAAATACTCTATAGTACAGAAGGTTTTGAAGTGTTTTAAAAGCAAGATGAAGCAGCACACCTCATCTCCATCTGCTTGCGCTTTTGCAGTTCCTGGTTACGAAGCTCCTCCAGCCTCCTCAGCTCCTCCTGACGCCTCATCAGATCTTAGAAAGGAGAGACATTAGACAGAGAGAGAGAGACAGGATATGAGTGGAGAGTGGAGGGAGGGTGAAACAGGGCTTGACACCAACACTTGCCCGCTTGCCCGGGGCAAGTAAAAAAAAAATGGTGGTGCAAGTGAAGACTGCTACCTGGTTGCCCGATCGGGCAAGTGTGCAACTTAGTGCACTATAACACAACACAAGATAAATTTGTCTTGAAGGCAGTCATTGCACTCTGCCTCTGTGTCTTTCCCTGCTTTCTAGATATCCACAATACCAGGCTGGATTTGGGAAACAAAACAGTTGTGTAGACCTGGGCTAATTAAGATGAAGAATTTTAACTCTTGAGAGTGTAAAAATGAAACCAAATGGACCCGCAAGGGTCCATTTGGTTTCATTTTTACGTTCTCAAGAGTTACATCTGCAAAATTTACAATATATTTTTGGGGGGCAAGTGACCATGAGCTGAGGGCAAGTAGAACCTGACTTGCACTTGCCCGATGGACAAGTGCCTCAGAGACCTTAGTGTCAACCCCTGGTGAAACTAGCTGTTCAGATGCCGGTTTTCACTCAAAATGCCTGAGGTCGGTAATTTACCCGACCTGGACGGTGAAACCAATATTTTACCATTTAAAGTGGTATAAAAGTCAATCAGGTTATATAGCACGATATCGGTTTGCATCTCTGCGCCAGGCCTAAACATTCCACACTTCCTCACCACAAAACACAGGGACAGATTTGAAGTGGGTTTTGCCATATAATACAAAAAAACCTGATCACCTCCGAATAGAACATGTAGTATGTTCAAGCTTTCACGGTGGAATCAAACAGGCATTGATGTTTGATTCTACTGTTAAGGCTTGAGGACCAAGTCGTCACATTAACTGAAAAAGGGCCTAAAAGAGTATATTATTTCAATATTGTACGGCCCCTTGCTCGCTATGAAGATCTAATCTCTATTTTTATTACTGTAAATAATGCTGTTACTACTAAAAAGGATCTCAACCTCCCATTGTTGGCACATTTAATGATTAATAGAGTATACTGATAGACTGAAAAGCTATTAGTGCTGTCAGATCGAATTTCATTTAATGAATTCCGTTCGAATATTAAAAAAAATATATAGTATTCGAAAGATTAAATGACCGAGTTACATGGAAGTGTGGTCATTATGTTCTGCCATTTATGGTAATAGCGTGATCATTCGAAGGTGCTGGTTTCTATAGGTCACCGCTTTTGATGTGGCATTGATACCTATGGGGCTTCATGTAATGCACACAATGGCCCACATTTGCATGTGAAGGGGGGCCTCTAGTGGACAGAGTATGCAGTGACTGCAGTCAATGACAATGCATAGAATACAGGCATGCCTAATTACCAGAGTATTTTATGGGGTATAATCTGGGCTATATTATATTAAATAATGAGCTAAAATAACGTAAATATTCGAATATAATATCCGATTATTAAAAAAAATTTTGAGGGAAAATGACAGCCCTAAAAGCTATCAGTATACTTTTTAAATAATCCAAGAGAATTCATATTTTTCTCACAGAGACCTTGCGAGTGTGGAAAACCACCTGTGCCATGGGGCGAACAGTTTTTGAGTTATCCGGGTTTACAGACGTACACGTGCGACTGAGAACTTTGAGGTATAGATAGACATGGCGGATACCTTGTCTCATCATCATGAGCTGGTGCTCGTGCTTGGCCGACTCCATCTCGTTCTCCAGCTTCTCCTTGGCCTCTCTGATGTTCATGTCCACCTGCTCTCTCTGCAGCTTCTCCATCTCGTCCAGGGCCTTCCAGCGAGAGGCGTACTCAAACTCGAAGGTGCCCGGCTGGGCGAAGCGCGGCGGCTCCTCCCTCTCTCTGGAAAAAAGGAAGACAAACGGAACAGGTCAACCCAGGGGTTGACACTAAGGTCTCCGAGGCACTTGCCCATCGGGCAAGTGCAAGTCAGGTTCTACTTGCCCTCAGGTCATGGTCACTTGCCCCCCAGGTTCCAGGTGGTCCCCAGTTAAGTTGGTTAACCAGATGTAACTCTTGAGAACGTAAAAATGAAACCAAATGGACCCGCAAGGGTCCATTTGGTTTCATTTTTACACTCTCAAGAGTTAAAATTCATCATCTTAATTAGCCCAGGTCTACACTGTAGTAGATTAATGGTCATTTTGATGTGTATGTTAATTTGCCTGTTTTATTTCCCAAATCCAGCCTGGAATTGTGGACAGCTAGAAAGCAGGGAAAGACACAGAGGCAGAGTGCAATGACTGCCTTCAAGACAAATTTATCTTGTGTTGTGTTATCGTGCACTAAGTTGCACACTTGCCCGATTGGTCAACCAGGTAGCAGTCTTCACTTGCCCCACCATTTTTTTTACTTGCCCCGGGCAAGCGGGCAAGTGTTAGTGTCAAGCCCTGCAACCCATTGTGTCCTGATCAGATTCTAGTTTCTGATGCTTTTCACAGTTTTTTCAAAAATAGCAGAACTACAAGCTCATATCGCGCCACTTGGTGGCGCGATATGAGCTTGTAGATCTGCTATTTTTCAACAGCTTAAAAACACGAAAACAAAGTACACAAAGGGTTAAAATACGGAGGACAGTATCAGACAAAATACAGTCTCGGTTTACTTGGCTAATATAGCCGTATTCTAGTCATGTCGCAGAACCACTTCGATGACACAGCTCTGTTTGCTGTGAATTGTAATGTTGTAAAGATCAATAATACTGCACAATGCTCAGCAGCGCCTTGTTGCCATGAATACATGCATCTTGCACTTTTGTTGTGGAAATAGAAGCATTGGACTACTCATAGGTGATGAAAAACGGTATGGAACAAAAGTTAAGACTAAACATATTGGCATAGTTTTGCCAACAAATAAAAACTGCAAATATGTTATGGAGGGAGTCGACTAAAGTTGTATGACATTTAGTCAACGACTAAATGTCCAAAAAGGGATTTTTTTTTGTCTAATAAACCAATCAATCGATTGATTCAAAAGACTAAAAATCAACAACACTGGGCCGTAATCATTGTTATTTATAACAAAGTCTTCTATACATTTGCACTCCACATACTTGTGGTAGGCTGGGGTTTTCTGCAGAAGTTTCTCTGGCAGTCCGTCCTCGTCATCCAGCTGCTCTGTGGGCTCCACGATCACTGGACGAGGAGTGCTGTAGGAGGAGAGGCAATGCAACAGGGTTCAACATCTAGGATTAGTGGGGTTCCCGCCATATAGTTTGTTCATTGCAAAGCGAAGCATTTACTGTATGTAAACGTCTCAATGACATTTTATTGCGAATGCAATGAGCCCTATACTAGGGTTGGGTGACGATCCGAATATATCGTTATGTGTGAATTTACAAGTTAAATCGCTGATTAGTTTTTAGTCGGCGATTTTTCAGGACGATAAGGGGGGGGGGGGGGGGTGCAACCCAACGTTGCGTGCGTGGAGCACAAAATCCGCCTTGATCAGCTGTTGAGAGAGACACAGAGAGAGAGAGAGAGAGAGAGAGAGAGAGGGGGGGGGGGGCAGAGAGACACAGACGCTGGGCTCAGACTGCACGATTGAGTTGCAGCTTGTAATACAGTGTTTGTTTTTTTCTTTTGACCATTAAAATAACCTCTGGCTCCTTACACCAGATTATAGCTGCAGCAACATTCTAGCTTTTGACACTAGAGTAGTTTCCGACACTAGATTCTAGTTATTGACACTAAATTATAGTTTCTGATGATAGGATCTACTTTTGACACTAGAATTTAGTTTCTGATGATAGGATCTACTTTTGACACTAGAATTTAGTTTCTGACGCTAGAATCGAGTTTTTGACACTAGATTCTATAGTCTCTGACACTAGATTCTAGTTTTTCTGAAAAATCTGTGTTCCTGTGTCCAAGGCCAAGCCAAGGACCACCAGAATTATCCATATTTGGCTGCAGACCCCCCCCATCTGAAAACACATTGTTCTAGGGATTCCCCAGATGCAAAAATTTGAGTTAAAAATGTTTGCTTCCAAAATAACATATTCAGAGATTCGCAGCACATTTTCACAATTTTTCAAAAATAGCAGAACAACAAGCTCATGTCGCGCCACTCGGTGGCGCGACATGAGCTTGTTGATCTGCTATTTTTCAACAGATAAAACACCAAAACGCGTTCAGGACACTAAGGGTTAACTTTATGGATTGAGGTGATAGTAAATAGCCGCAACCATCACGGCTTCCCTCGCCTCGTGTTATTATGAAATATTAAATTAAACACGGCCCTGTGATTCATTCACGTAGCCTACAAAGTCTTAGCCAAGTGCGGTTCCGAAACTTTATACTCCATATATCTCTGAATTGACATTATCCCACAGACCCCGCTTTGAAGAGATAAGTAAGGCATTTTACCACTTTAGGTGATTCGCGACTCATTCCTGTTCACTTTCAAGGACCCCCCCAGTATAATTAGCCCCGTTGCCCGACCTCTCATCTTCACTTTTCTTTTTTCTATGGCTCCGCCTGCAACTAATGCAGAGCCGGATATACTGTAGGCCTGGGCTAGGGGGGAATGCCCCCCTAAATGCCCTGACTATCAAGGAGCTGCACTATACAATTTTTGCCTGCCTCCCCCCAGAGACAAGGAAAACTCCCCATCAACTTTGGCATTTAGGTGCCAAGGTACCATAGACTTTTGTTACCAAATTGATGAGGCAATCTTTATACAGACAACACAATTTGAATGGACATTCAAATAAACATTTCAACGCCTTGTGGTGGACACATTTTTCACTGCAACATCCGTCAGTCTTATTTGATTGATCTTTCTAGATTTTTAAAAGCCAAAGTAGGACACAAATCTGCACATGGGCGCACGCGCGCGCGCACACACACACACACACACACACACGCTTCTTACGTGGTGAGCAGTAGCGCCCCCTCGTTGCATCTGTCTAGGGCTTTGCGGGCAGTCGGTTTGTTGGCAAACTCCACAAAGCCCTTCCCTGTGGGACGCCCACGGTCATCCACCACCACCACGGCTCGCTCCACCGGCCCGAACTCTGCGAATGCCTGTGTGGATTCCACAAAGTGTTTAGAAACTACAGACCATTTCGAACTGGGCAGTAGGCATGTCACGGTGTAAGAATCTCAATACCGTTTTTATAGTTTGCTTTTATACCGGTATTATCGTTTTTTTTTTAGTTTGGACACTAGATGTCCACGGAGTCCTGGCACATGCAGGCAAATCCTCAATCAACATTAGTAATAATAAATGATAGCATTTTAGCCCCACAGACCAAAAACTAAAGATTTCTTTTGCTTTTGTCCACAATTCCAGGCTGGATTTGGCAAAGAAAACAGTCAAACATACAGATCAAAATGAACATTAATTAATCTTCTACATTCTCTAGTTGTGTAGACTTCATGATGAATACTTTAACTCTTGAGAGCGTAAACATGAAACCAAATGGACCCGCAAGGGTCCATTTGGTTTCATGTTTACGCTCTCAAAGAGTTACATCTAGTTAGAACGTGCAATATTGTTTTTTTTGTTTGTTTGTTTTTTTGGTACATTCGGTGGGCAAAGTACCGGTTTTGTGGTCCCATACCGGTATTACTGGTAATAGCGGATACCGTGACATCCCTACTGGCAGGGGTTGACACTAAGGTCTCGGAGGCACTTGCCCATCGGGCAAGTGCAAGTCAGGTTCTACTTGCCCTCAGCTCATGGTCACTTGCCCCCCAAAAATATATTGTAAATTTTGCAGATGTAACTTGAGAATGTAAAAATGAAACCAAATGGACCCTTGCGGGTCCATTTGGTTTCATTTTTACACTCTCAAGAGTTAAAATTCATCATCTTAATTAGCCCAGGTCTACACAACTAGAGAATGTAGAAGATTAATGGTCATTTTGATGTGTATATGGAATTGTGGATAGCTAGAAAGCAGGGAAAGACACAGAGGCAGAGCGCAATGACTGCCTTCAAGACAAATTTATCTTGTGCTGTGTTATAGTGCACTATGTTGCACACTTGCCCGATTGGAGAACCAGGTAGCAGTCTTCACTTGCCCCACCATTTTTTTTTACTTGCCCCGGGCAAGCGGGCAAGTGTTAAGTGTCAAGCCCTGCCTACTGGGCAGACAGAATAACTGCTGCAAGCTGTAACGAAGAGTGCAATTACAAAAGCAGGAGGAAACCAGTCAGAAGCTACAAATTTAAAAGTGACGGAGGCAACATGCAATAACATGCACTACAGGTCTGTTTGACTACCTCAGGGGCCAGCAACCTGCGACTCAGGAGCCGCATGCGGCTCTAGAACACAGCCCTAGTGGCTCAGTGGCTGTAGCATTATTACATACACACACTGGGGTGATCCACACCAATAATAATATAAACATTTCAGTCACCCAAAACGCGTTGCGCTGTCTGACAGTTGCCAGTTAAAGTAGCACTTGTTGGCCATGTCAAAAAAGCCCAGCAGTTATCAGAGGTGGAGCTTTCAATCTGAACCACCCATTTTCAAAGGTTTACTCAGTTTACTATGTCATTAATATACCTTAGAGATGTTGTGTGGACTAGAAATGGAGTTCTGTAAAACTCCTTTATTTTATTTTTTTTAGAAACTCCATTTCTGAAGAAAGGTTGTGTTTCACCATGTTAATGAGTTTTCTTTGAGGAACCTTTTTTCTGAGAGTGTGCAAATGGAACCAAATGGACCCGCCAGGGTCCATTTGGTTCACATTTGCACACTCTCAGGAAAAAATAAAATAAAATGCGGCTCCAGACAGATTTTGAATTTAATTTTGGGTCGAAAATGGCTCTTTCAACATCTTGGGTTGCCGACCCCTGGACTACCTCCTCCAGCAGCTCGTTCGTCACCACGGGGGACAGGTTGCGCACGGTGAGCGCAGAGCCGTGCGTGGCAAAGCGGATCCTGATGGGTCGGTTCTTCAGCACCGTCCCGTCCAACTCTGCCTTGGCGATCTCCGCCAGCGTGCGGGTTTCCTGTGGCAGAGGAACATGAAGGGTCAATCACAAAATAGTATGCAAATCATGTTTTTGTTTGATTTTCCAAAATATTTGATGCAAATGATTATTATCAGCATCATTTTCAGGTCATTAGCTGTCAATGTTTTATTTCAAATATTATTGAACAAACCTAATGAAAACAGAATTTAGAAAATAAATTAAAAATTAAATATGCACAACATAGTTTCAAGACATTTTATAGTTTGTAAAGAACTGAAAATAGTAATTTGTTGAATTCATAGCAATAATGAGGTCATGAGTTCAGAAAAAAGCTATTTCAATCCAAAACATCTTAACAGGTGAAGTTACATGTAAAAAAAAAAAAAATAATAAAAATAGGACCCCTTGTTTGATAGCAGCTCTTAATTTGGAGCTCAGTGTAATGCCCTACCTGCACCTCTAAAAGAAAATTCTTACTTCAATCCTTACATATAATTTTGCATATTATGTTTGAAATACGCACTATATTGGTTAAATAATAAATAGTCACGTGGTGTTGCTATGGCAATCAATTGGCTAGACATGACAAGAGCCTTTTTGGGGCTTTCTGGACAATGGTGTTTCCCACAGGGCCGAGGCTGGGCTCTGTGGGACCCGAGGCTGGGAACCAAATGGACCCGCCAGGGTCCATTTGGTTCCATTTGTACACCCTCAGAAAAAAGGTCCTAAAAGATAAATCATTAACACAACACATACACAACTTGACAATGTCATAATCAAGTAAAATACAGTACAGTAAAATGTTGAAATGGGTGGAATCCCCCTTATGGATCATGACAAGATCAATCAACTAGAATATTTTAAAGCATTTTTGAACAGTATAAAGCACAAAAAGTTCAATCATACACATCAGTGCAGCCTGATAACATCAGCCAGTCTTTCTGACATCAACAAAATAATGAATGGGCCTACATAAATATAAAATAATCAATTTTGAGCATGGCGATTCAATATGGATATCATGGATTGGCATTAAGGATATAATATATTGGCATATCTATTTTGTTGCCCACCCCTAGTATTGGACCTTTGTTCTGGAACAGGGGTTTTCAACTAGTGGTCCGGGGACCACCAGTGGTCCCTGAGAGGGTTCCTGGTGGTCCCCAGCTAAGTTGGCTAACCAGATGTAACTCTTGAGAGCGTAAAAATGAAACCAAATGGACCCTTGCGGGTCCATTTGGTTTCATTTTTAGTTAGAATATTCATCATCATTCATCATGTTCATGTGAATTTAGCCCAGGTCTACACAACTAGAGAATGTAGAAGTATATTTTTTGATGTATATTTGACTGTTTTGCCTGGAATTGTGGACAAAAACTGAAAAAGAAAAAAAGAAAAATCTTTAGTTTTGGGTCAGGGGGGCTAAAATATCCTCAAATGGTGGTCCGTGGCTCAAATCCTGATTAAATGGTGGACCACCAGTGGTCCTTGAGAGGGTTCCAGGGTGGTCCCCAGGCTAAATGATGGAAAGTTGGTACATGTACAAGAATGTAAAAATGAAACCAAATGGACCCTTGCGGGTCCATTTTCACACTCTCAAGAGTTTAAAATATTCAGTTTACACTTGTTTTGTTGGCAAAATACAGCCTGGAATTGTGGACAAAACCAAAATAATTATTTCATTTTATGCAGGGGTTTGCAACCGGTGGTCCTTGAGGAGGGTTCCAGGTGGTCCCCCAGGCTAGATGATGGAGAGTTGGTTAACCAGATGTAACTCTTTGAGAATGTAAAAATGAAACCAAATGGACCCTTGCGGGTCCATTTGGTTTCATTTTCCCACTCTCAAGAGTTAAAATATTCATCATGTGAATTAGCCCCGAGTCTACACAACTAGAGAATGTAGAAGATTCATTTTGATCTGTATGCTTGACTGTTTTGTTTTCTCAGATATCCAGCCTGGAATTGTGAACAAAAGCAAAATAAGTCTTTAGTTTTGGGGGTTTTAGTCTGTGGGGCTAAACTGTCATCGAATGGTGGTCCATGGCTCAAATGCTGAATAAATGGTGATCCCTGGTGTCAAAAAGGTTGAAAACCCCTGATTTTATGTCTTTGGTGTGATGAGATTTTTTTTGTTACCAGGCGGATGAAGCCGAAGCCGCGGTCGCGGTTGATGAACACCTCGTTCACCTCGCCGTACTTGCAGAACATCCTCTTGAAGGCCTCCTCGGAGATGTCCGTGGGCAGGTTGCCCACGAACAGGCGGCAGCGCTGCGTGAACGTCTTCTCCCACGGCCGCCGCATGCTCTTCAGGTCCAGCACCATCTCGCGCGCCGGGCCGCCCTCCTCTCCCCCGGCGGCAGCAGCATCATCCCCGCTGCCGGCCTGCTGCTGCTGCTGCTCCCCGGTCTGGGACTGGGGAGGAGGCGGCGGCGGAGGCGTGGGGCCTTCCTTCTTAATGCCGGGGGACCCCTCAATGTCGCCGCCGCCGCCGCCGCGTCTCGGGGGTTGTTGAGGGGAGTTGCTGCTGCTGCTGCCGCCGTGGTGGCCGTTGTTGTTATTGTGGTGGTGCTGCTGGTGCTGCTGCATCATGTTCACCTGTTTCAAATTTCGGTTGGCCATTATTATTTTCTCTCGGACTTGAGTTAGTATTGTTTGGCTTTGTTTCGTTTCTCGACGCTCCGCACACGGCGAAACAACAATTGCTTAGCGAAGATAGTATAGCCTCCTCTTCCGGCCGGGGACAGTGTTGCCAACTGCCGAAATCCAAAATGCACTAGTATACAGAGCCTTAGAAATAGACAGAACCATCTAGTAGAAAAGTTGCGCCATTGAGGGGTCAGAAAACAGCCTGGTCACGTGGTTCATGTACTCGCGCGAGCCCATAGATTCCAATGCATTCAGTAACTTCCGGCTGTCACTATTCATGTCACTATCCAACAGAAGTCTATGTAGATGGACTGGGCCCATGAAGTGAACGGAGTTGGCGTCAATGGCGTAACTCTGTTTATTTCCAAGGCTCTGGAAATAGACAGAGTTGCGACATTGAGGGGGCCAGAAAATAGTCTGGTCACGTGGTTCTAGGACTCGCGCAAGCCCCTAGGCTCCAATGCATTCGGTGACTTCCGGCTGTCACTATTCGTTGTCACTATCCCATAGAAGTCTATGTAGAGGAGCCGCCATTGCCCTGGCCCCATGAAGTGAACGGAGTTGGCAGTAACTCTGTATTTCCAAGGCTCTGCACTAGTGGCAACTCCAAAATGCACTAGAATGCGCTAGATGCTCGCCTGGAAGGGAATATGACCATTAAATGACCATTAATCTTCTACATTCTCTAGTTGTGTAGACTTGGGCAAACACACATGATGAATATTTTAACTCTTGAGAGCGGAAAAAAATGAAACCAAATGGACCCGTGAGGGTCCATTTGAAAAAGCGCTAAATATAGCGACAATATAGCGACAAATGCGCCAAGTTGGCAACACTGGGCCGGGACAGAGCCTTTTTTTTAGTATAAGAGGTTACGACATCTCCGTTCACTTCCATGGAAAGCTCCAACGGCTGCTCTGCATGGACTTATGGAGCATGGGGGGACAGAGGCAGAAACTCAGGCAACAGCCCCCAGCTTTAATGATCTTAAATCCCTTTATTTTCGATCGCATTGTAGCAATAGTACAACATACAGAGACAGGCACTAAAATAGCTCTTGTTTGCACCGCCATCGTTGGGGGGGAAAAAAGCATTTCAAACTGTAGTCTCTCCCTCACAAGTCAAAGCTGCATGAACAGCCCCTGCGCGATGGTTCCTGCCCCCTCAATGTCGCAACTCTTCTACTAGATGGCTTTGCCTCTGTTCCGGCAGTTCTTTTTCTTTTTATTTCCGGCAGTATGTGGACTGGACGCCCGCGGCCCGTCGCCTGTGCAACACCGCCTCCAAGTGGTTTGAATCCAGAATTGCTCACAATATATATACGGTAGGCTACAACAACAATGCAGAACAATTCTTATTCTCAATTCATATTAAATATATATATATATATATATATATATATATATATATATATATATATATATATATATATATATATATATATATATATATATATAAACAGTTATCCGTCCATACAATGAGGCAACATGTGATGTGTATGTGATACGACGAGAGAGAACCCCTGAATTGCTGCCCTTCACAACAGCAGTGTCTTGAGCTCTACTGTGTCATCTATCTACTGCAGGGGTTTTCAACAGGTGGTCCGGGGAGCACCAGTGGTCCTTGAGAAGGTTCCAGGTGGTCCCCAGGCTAAATGATGGAAAGTTGGTTAACCAGATGTAACTCTTGAGAATGTAAAAATGAAACCAAATGGTTTTGATTTCATTTTTACACTCTCAAGAGTTAAAATATTCATCAACTGAATTAGCACCACTTAATTAAGAAGTTTACACTGTTTTGTTGGCAAAATACAGCCTGGAATTGTGGACAAAACCAAAATAATTCTTTAATTTTATGTCTTTGGTGTGAAAATGTAATCAAATGGTGGTCCGTGGCTCAAATGCTGAATAAATGGTGGTCCCTGGAGTCAAAAAAGGTTGAAAACCCCTGATCTACTGTGATCAACAACATGCAGGCCTATATTTGAGAAGGTGCCAGCCTCAAGGTTCAAGGTTTACATTATTTGTCTCCCGAGGGAGAGATTTGTCTTGGAAACAACGACCGAGCTGCACACAACGTTACACAGACAGAAAGCAACATAAAACAGCATGAAATGATGTAGCCTATGTATGACGATGTATGACGATACTTTAATAGGGCTCATCAGCCCCCCAAAATAGATCTATAGCTTGCGACACTCCGCACTACCTCAGTGTTGTGAGCTTATCGGATCGGATTTGGAGTTAGGTGCAGTGACTGCCACACGACATAATCACGTTGCGGTAAGAGCGCCCCTCACTTCACACTAGTGTGATTTTTAACGGCTCTATCCTCCTCTATCCAGATAGTAGGAGGATAGAGCCGTTAAAAATTACACTGGTGCTCTTATCGTATTATGTGGATAGAGTCTATCCACATAATACGATAAGAGCACCCCTCACTTCACATGGGCGTGATTTTTCTACTGCATTAGAACTCATTAGCCTGAAATATACGCTTCTTTCTGTCATGTTGTGAGCTTGCATTGGCTATTTGGAAAAGAGAGTTGTTTGAAGTGACTGAAGACCTTTATAGCCAAAGTCATGAGTATTAGCTCACTCCGCTCACGCAAAAGTAGGCCATGGCTTGAGCACAACGCGCAATTTTTTGTCTGTGTTGCACGAGAAATCATTTCAGGTCAGGCCTGGCCAGGCTAGCTGCCATGACACCATGAAGGAACAAACAAGGCTACCTGTTGCATCTGCGGCACTTGTGTATAGCACTCTGTATTGACTATGACTTACAGGACATGACATCTGGTCACAACGACCTCACATGCAGGCTTTGGACTCACCTTGGCTCGATTATGAAACAAAAAAAAACACACCTGTGTGACATGAGGGGCACTTATTAATTTTCGACATTGTCTAATACATCTACAGCATTTTTTTTTTTAAATGTTGAAAAACAGCACCCCTCAACAATGGAAAGAATGTTGAATGAACAGATGTTTGGTTGTTGTAGTGGTTGTGATGTTGAAATCTCCAATTAGAGCGCATGTGTGGTGCACCAACTTGTGAGAGGTTTGGCCGTATAAATCAACATGCCATGTCTGCACTATACGCATTAGTACAGTACCCCCGCGGTGGTATCTTAGAAGTGGAACAGGATGTCTTTAAAGAATGTAATTCGCCGGTTCATGAAAAGAATAGGATTTAAGAGGCCCTTCGGTTCGCCTCTGCCCGCCGCCTCCCAAGCCCAGGACAAACGGCCGAGCGAACGTGCGCGGACCTCCGCCTCGGAGGAGCCCAACAGGTTGTGCCCGACGTCGAGAGAGGACAACGTTCTCATGAACAGCGTGGAGGGGATGAAGCAGACGTTCATCAAGGAGCAAAACGAATGGGAGGAGATGAAGGACCGGATGATCGAGAGGTTCCGCCTGCAAGAGGAGATCAAGGACATGGAGGACGACCTCAGCCAGCTGGTCCAGGAGAAGGAGCAGCTGTCGCAGCGGTTCCACTCCACGGAGCAGAAGAACGAGATCATGAGGAGCGAGATGAACGCCAAGGAGGACCACGTCGTGAAGATGGAGGCGAAGCTCAAGGACATGGAGCAGGAGCGGAAGGAGGAGCGGACCAAGTGGATGGAAGAGCGCCTGAAGCTCATCCGAGAGAAAGAGAGCCTCTCGCAGAAGATCCTCGACGCCGAGCAGGAGAGGGACGAGGAGCCGGGCGAGGTGCCGGCGGAGAGCGCGGTCGCGAGGAGGCAAGAGCCAAGGAGCCAAGGGGCAGCCCAACAGCCGCAAGAGAGGCCGGGGGCCCACCCGCCGCAGGAGAGGACGGCCGCGGGGGGCTATCAGCTGCAAGAGAAGAAGGCCGCGGCCTACCAGGTTCAAGAGAAGAAGGCCGGGGGCTACCAGGTTCAAGAGAAGAAGGCCGGGGGCTACCAGGTGCAAGAGAACAAAGTGGACAAGTCCCTTCTGGTCACCACATGCGTCACATACTGGACCCAAACGCAGCACACGGAGACGTCTCTCTGTCTGAGAACGGCAGACAGGTGACGCGTTGTCCTGTCGTCGGTCACGGTGTGTACGAACGCGCCTTGTTTTTTTCCCGCCGAGCTCACGCCAACCGCTCAGTGGAGCGGTCCTTGTATCGTAGTTTTACCGAGAATATGTTTAGGAATACGTTTGCGGGTGGTTAGGCATGCACGGCTTTTACTCGGATTAAGTTTAGGAACGCATTTGACACCGCTGTCAGCTTCAGAATAAGGTTAATATGTTTAAGTGTAGTTTACGTAGGTTTGGGATTTACCCGCCTGAGTGGTTCCACCCGGCCCTCAGGCGGGTATGCTCGGGGTGACCGTTTTGAGGTGAGTTTGTTGATATTCCTCGTCTTAGTCCATTTGACTATTTCCCGCACGCACCCTCTGCATAGAAAGAGGCTGTTATGGGGGAGGCGGAGGAGTTGAGTGGATTGTTATTTAGAGCAGCGTCATACAAAAGAGTCAACAGGGATGGACAGTAACACAAATACTGTGGAGTCTGGAAGATTGGCCATCTGGAGTACAGGGAGTTTTCCCGGTGGCCTGTGCCACCTAGTGGCCTAGCCTGATTGTCAGACTCTGAGCCATGGCTCAAGAATCTGACATTGGCCCCATTGTAACCGATTTACGAGGAGGCGGGCCCTTGATTTTCCCTCAACCAATCACTGGAGATCAGTGAATCTGTCTTCCTGTGACGTTGTCTACAGTCAACAACAACAGTTAACTAGCAGTTAACTGACTAGCAGAGCAGTTGGCATCGGACATTTGCACTATTTATAAATAAATGCAGTATTAAAGAATGAAACTCTAGTTACAATGAAACTCTAGTTACAATGAAACTCTTGTTACAATGAAACTGAATGGATGTGTGCTGTTTTTATGGGCAACTGTTCCGTTGTGGCAGTTAGATGATCCTCGGTGTTGATTGGCTATTTTTTTAGACCCGCCTCCAACTCCTTCGCTCATTGGCCGAGCCGTTTTTCCGGCCTGGCAAAGGCAAAATTGTCCAAAATATGTGCCAATCCGCCCCTGCTGGAAGGTGAATGTCACAAGCATGACATGTAGCAAGAGAGCCACCCCAACTGAACCGTCCTACCACCACCCTGTCTCCATAGAGTCTCCCCCACACCCAATTATGTCCCCAATATAAAAGATACAAATTCTGCAATCTTTTTGCTTAAAAATGCAGTTGAGGAGGATTGTTAACATTATTGCAAAAGCATATTAAATAAACACGTTCAGGTCATTTATTTTTGTTCTAGTCCCAAACTTAAATTGGTACAATTGCTGGGAATATCTGGGTCAACCCACACTCCTGCATTGCACCACCTGACCTGTTCTGTATATACTGTAGGCATGGCCCAGGTGACAGGGAGTGACGGATACCTTAATGGCTATACAGGCGCAGTCCTCTTCTATAGGAGATTGGCTATAAATAGAGAGATTTTTGTAATAGAAGTGATCACTTTTAGTCAGAGTTTGGATGTAGGGGTCATCTTTGAGATGGGAGAAAATAGATTAAACTCGGATGAAGAGCAGAGTCTCAGTAGCTGTATGTAGATTATGTAGAGAAAGGAGTGACTGCAATATTTGAATATCTACTATATTTTAAGTACTTTATTATCAGCAAAATTGCACATTTGTGAGCCACTCTTAGGCAGAAACAAACACGTATGGAACTGTGCTCTCCTAAACATGCAATTCTATTCTGGGGGTGGATTATGTATCATGTTCAAGTAATCTGGGGATCTTTTTTATTATGCAACCATCAAGGGTTATGAGCCAAAACGTGAAGCAGCCCACTAAGAACAATGTGATGATTACTGACCCACATGACATCACATGGGGGGAGGGCACAAAATGAGACAATAATTCATTCAAAGAGTAATAATATCAAACGTTTAATATTCTAATATGCTTAAAGACATGAAATAGTACTATAGTCTGGATACCTTACTGTATGCACAACACACACACACACGCACGCACGCACGCACGCACGCACGCACGCACGCACGCACGCACGCACACACACACACACACACACACACACACACACACACACACACACACACACAATGTGTGAAGGAAAATCTATATGCCACTAGATGGCAGACAAAGTCAGCGTTTTGAAATCCATCAAGCCTAACAAAACAGATCCAGCTTAAAGGTAGACTAGGTAGAATTATGAAAGTGCATGCATGGGTTCAGTGACTGACAAATCATTCACCTAGGGGGTCTATTCCAAAAATGGGGTGTACCCCTGTCATATAACCCCGATGAAAAACATGGTCAAACAAGGAAGGGGATATTGTTCTATCATTGTGTAGGCCTAGGCGACCCAAACAACCAATGAACACTGCTTTATCCCAAAACGTTGCCATGTTTTAGCATTGAGCCCAGTGTGTCATGGACACAACTACTACTATGGACACTAACATGTCGCTAAAATGTAAAATATCCAAAACACTTTACAGACAAAGACCCCCAGGAAAGGGTTCTAAATCTTCTAGATTTAGAACCCTTTCCCGAAAGCGTGAAAGGTGTCACCTTCAGATGAGGGAGACCCGGGGTTCAAATCTCGGTATATTGCGCACACACAAACACACACCTGGAATGGAATGCAAAAATGCACGCCCAGTGCATTCTTTCCGTGTCATGATCTAGGCTATATCTACGTAAATGAAGCCAACTAGCTGAAACAAAAAACCATACTTCCTATCAAGACTCAAATGCAAATAAGGCCTCTTTGTGGGAATCAGAGTGACATTTGGTATACACAACCACACACACACACAGACGCTGCTGTAATTAATGTAATTGCAGCAAAAATAAGGGCAAGTGACTAATGCAAACGCTGGAGGGAATGCACTAGTATTTTAAACACATTTAACATGCATGGTGTGACCTACAGTACCTTTGCTTTACGCTGAGAGCTTTAAATGGGCTGTCCACGCCATACATTAGCATAAAAAAGAAAGAGAGAGAGAAAAAAAGGTGCATTTATATATAGCATCTTTATCAGGGCATTACAGTGACACCCACACACACATTCTCACACACTGACGCCTGGGGCGGCGTCAACCTGTAGCTAGTGCGCTAGTTCTCGAGACGTTGTCTCGTCTCGAGACCAGTCTCAAGACAAATTGTCATTGTCTCGGTCTTGTTTTTGCCTCGCTTTGTTTTGTCTTGGTCTTGTCTCGACCTTGCGGCTCTCCACTTCGTTTGTCTTGTGGTCTCGTCTTGTTCTCGTATAATTTTGTCTTGGTCTTGTCTCGACCTCGGAGCCATTGTCTCGGGTCTTGATCGCCAACAAGACCTCTCAAGACAAGACAATGCAAAGGAAAAGTTCTATTCATTGTGCGGAGCGAGGAGCCATTCATAAAGACAGCTGCAGGCACAAATAGCAATATACTTTTTTCTTCTGTAAATATTGAAAAGAAAGAAGACAGACACTGGGATGTGTCTGATTAGGGATTTTTTATATTCCTGTTATCAACCATATCGCCCCAGCCCTATTATATTATTAGAAGTTTTGTTTAAAAATGTAATGGTGGACGGGGGCAAAACAATCAAATTCAGTGTTACTAATAATAGAAGATTGAAAATCATTAAGAACGTTAGGTCTTGGCCTCGGTCTTGACCAGTCTTGGTCTTGTCTTGTTCTCGGCCCAGCTAGGTCTTGGTCTTGCCTTGATCTTGATCCTCTAGGTGCTAGTCTCGTCTCGATCTCGTCTCGATCAAGTCCGTTGTTGTCTTGGTCTTGTCTTGGGCTCGATTTAAGTGGTCTCGACTACAACACTATACCTGTAGCACATCATAAGTAACTTGAGGCTCAATCTGTCTTGCTCAATTACACTTCGACACTAACTTTAGGGGGAGCTCGGGTTCGAACCGGTCACTACCCCTGAGCCACTGCCTTCTATCACTAAAAAACCTACTGTATATCACTAAAAACCTATACAGTAGTCAACGTTTTTGACACCAGGGACCACCATTTATTCAGCACGCACAGGCGCCGACAAACGCTACATAAAGTGATGGAAATAAGCCAAATTAGGCCGAACTGCAGGGAAATATACAAGTACACCGTTTATTCCTAAATCCTTTGTGAGGAGAGAAAATAACACCATCACTGTCTGCAGCCATATTTTATTCTAAAGTCACCCCGGCCTGCTGTACAGGGCAGATGAACACGGTGTGTCTCTGGGGTGGTATAAACTATAAACCAAGGTTGGTAATGTCTCATCACGCGTGACCTCCGGGTCCTTGTCATGCCATACTAGAAAAGGTGACTTCCACTGAGATGTGCTGTCATGAGGATGGACTGTCTGTCTGTCTGTCTGTCTGTCTGTCTGTCTGTCTGTCTGTCTGTCTGTCTGTCTGTCTGTCTGTCTGTCTGTCTGTCTGTCTGTCTGTCTGTCTATTCATCTGCCTGTTGGATTATCTGCATGCCTGCACGTGCTTATCTGAATGTTCATAATTGCTGCTAAACTCATTTGTATAACATGGTCAAAGCATTAATTGCTGCTTTAATCTCCATAGTCTATAGCAGGGGTTTTCAACCTTTTTGACACCAGGGACCACCATTTATTTAGCATTTGAGCCACGTACGGCCCACCATTTGATGACATTTTAGCCTCAAAGACCTAAAGCTGAAGAATTCTTTTGGTTTTTGTTTCACAATTCCAGACTGGATTTTGCAAACAAAACAGTGTAGACTTCTTAATTAAATATAGTGCTAATTCACATGATGAATATTTTAACTCTTGAGAGTGTGAAAATGAAACCAAATGGACCCGCAAGGGTCCATTTGGTTTCATTTTTACGTTCGCAAGAGTTACATCTGGTTAACCAACTTTCCATCATTTAGCCTGGGGACCACCTGGAACCCTCTCAAGGACCACTGGTGGTCCCCGGACCACCTGTTGAAAACCCCTGGTCTATAGAGATGGCAGGCATTTAAAAGTATAGTAAGTGATTTCACTTAATTCAAATAT